>APFE030809130.1:13649-54332 GCA_000404065.3 Pinus taeda
CAAGGATAAACTATATAAATTTTTAATCAATAAATAAAATGTATGTTTGATAAATCTAGATAATTTATTAAAAAATTGAAAATTATAAAAAACCTTGTAAAAGCAATGTAAAAAAAAAAATCAATGAAAAGGAAAAAAGAACAAGTTGAATGGGTTGTTATAATAAATATTGAGAATAAGAAAAAGGAGATGAAGGAGAAAACACTCAACACAAAAAAAAGAAGGAGAAAATAAAAAAGTACAAAATCGAGAAAGCACAAAAGGTAATCAGCCTACCAAACAAAAAAATGATTCTGAAAAGCACAAAATCAAGAAAGCACAAAAGTTGATGAACATGCCCCTATAACCATATGAAAAATCAAAGAAAGAAAGGATTTTGAAAACAACAACTTGTATGTGTTGAACACATGATTAAATGATTTAATTTGCTTGCATCCATGCATTTAGATGTGGATGTCTTCACTGGGGCCTCTCTTCATCTACGTACTCCTCCATTTTATTAATAAAAAACAATCAAAGAGTTGAGAGTGAAATTCCTTGATCTGTTTTGATGATCTATCCCTCATGTGTAGTGTTTGTCTTTGTTCCATAAATCAACAAGAATGAAAGAGAAGGTCAATTCCACATTGGTTTAGAAAATGAAAGACAAGGTCAATTCCATGTTGGTTTAGAAACTAGATTCAAGATTTATGTTTTAAGTTATAGTATTTTGGGATGAAGGGAGGAAGGAAGTGATTGTCTGAAACAAAGAGAGAGATTGGAGGGGAATGGTAGACAGAGTGACAAAAAGAGGGTGAAATACTTAAGGAGATGTTGGGGGGGTGGGAATGAGAGAAAGGAGGAGAGAGAAAAAGAGAGGGAGAGGGACAGACAAAGATTAAGTGAGAGAGAGAGAAGGGAGGAGTGGAAGAAACATAGAGGAAGGTTTAGAGAGAGAGGTAAAGATAAAGAGATAGAGAGAGGGGCAGAAATAGAGAGGAATATTGAAAGAGAGATAGAGATAGATAGTGGGGGATAGAGAGAGTGAGGGAGATAGAGATAGTGATGGAGATAGAGATGATGAGAGAGATAAAATGAGGGACATGGAGAATGAGATGTGGGGAGAGTGAGAGATAAAGGAAGAGAGAGAGAGGGGGGGAGGGAGAGTGAGGGAGAGATTAAGAGTTGGAGTTAGAGACAAAAGAAATATAGAGAGAGTAGGATGGAGGAAGGGAGAAAGAGAGGTGTAAGAGATAGGGAGAGAGAGAGAGAGAGGGAGAGAGAGAAAGAGAGAGAGAGAGAGAGAGAACAAGTGAGAATGGATAAATTGAGTAAGAGAGAGATTTAAATAGGGAAAGAGAGTGAGAGATAGAGAGAGAGGGAGTGAGAGTGAGACATAGAGAGAAAGAGAGAAAAAGGGAGATAATGTGTGAGAGAGAGCTAGAGAATGAGCAAGAAAGAGAGAGATAGAGAGAGAGAGAGATAAATGGAGAGAGGGAGGGTAAAATATAGGAGGAGAGAGAGAGGAAGGGAGAGGAAAGGAGAGAGGGAGTGAGCAGGAGAGAGGAAGAGAGAGAGAGAGAGGAAGAGAAAGAGTGAGAGCCTAAGATATTTACAGAGAGGGAGTGAGAAGGATACAATGTGAAAGAGAGAGTGAGAGAGATAAACATTGTGAGACAATGAGAGAAAGGGACAGAAAGAGCAAGAGAGAGAGAGAGAGAAACGGGGAGGGAGAAAAGAAGCGAGAGTGATAAAAAAATATGTAGAGATATGGGGAGGGAAAGCGAGATTATGATAGATTTGGGGAGAGAGATGGAAGGAGAGAGGAATTAAAAAACAAAGAGAGAGAGAGAGAGAGGGCTTCATAGAGAGAGGAAGATAATAATTAGAGGTTGAGAGATTGACAAATAGAGAGAGAGAGAGAGATTTGACAAATAGAGAGAGAGAAATAGAGAGATAGTTAGATCCAGAGAGAAGATTTATAGAGAGTAAGAGAGAGAGAGGAACAAAGGGAGGGAATGAGAGAGGGATTAATTGGCCTAATAAATTTTCCTTGTCAATATATTCATACAAACATTTCATTTATTTATTATTTGGATTAATATTATCATTTGTGTTTTCTGAAAAATGGATTTTATGTGCTAGAATCTGTCATTTTTGCCAATGAATATGTATTTCTTGACTTTCGTTAAGAGATCCATGAATTAATGCTCATGCCCTTCCAACTTAATGTTGAATTTTGGATTCATTTCGGCTTTAAATTTTTATGTGATTTTCACTTACAATTTTCATTTAAAAAAGAAGAGGACAAGGGTTTTGTATTTTTTTGGATCAATTATTAAACATTTTAAATGAGAAGAAAAATAATATTGGGTTAGATTGGATTAATTTGTTTTTAAATGAAAATATTGTGGCTTTTGTTTCATTACGAATTAGTTCCTGTCATTTTATTTTCATAGCATGAATGTTATAATCGGAAACATACCTTTATTAAAAATTTCTGTTTTAATTTTTTTAAATAGATCATTAATAATTTCTAATTAGAAAGGGAAAAATAATGTTTTAATCAATTTGTTTGTTTATAGATAATGTTGTTTTCAATTTCACTTAGTTTGAGAAGCATGATCCTCTTGCAGTTTTACTTAGTTTGAGAAATTTCTATTTTTAGCAGTTTCACCTCTCACCCAATGTGGCCAATGACCTCACTGGCCAAACTGCTATTTTTAGACATGCTATTTTTAGCAGGTCTATTTTTAGAACATTCTAAATTTAGCATTTATTGTTGCACACTTTTCAACACATACTCCTTCTGTTGGTCATGCTTCTTCCTCTACCCCTTTACCTTCCTCTTATCATCCTCACATCCCATCCATCCACATTCCTCAACCACAATCAACTAGTGTTATTATAATTAGTAGCACTATAGGAGTAGCTTCTTCAACTGCTCAAGCTCCATCATCCCCCACAGCTTCTGCTACTTCTTTTGCTCCTAGTACTCCCATAATGGCCCGAAGACCATGGAATAAACCTGGGGCAGTACAGATGACTTCACCATTACACCCTCTTCCCAAACATCCACAAACGTGGCTTCCAAAGTTTAATCTTGATGATGGCCTTCCTGCTGAATAAAATATTCATAATTTTATGTTATCCATCAATCTGAATGGAGTCACAGAAGATGATTGTGTTTTTAGAATTTTCCATTACACATTTGAAGGATTTGCAAGATCCTGATATTTTTCCCTTCCTACTGGGTCAATAACAAATTGGGATATGTTCGAAGAGAAATTTTTGTTAAAACTTGGTGATGATCGAAAAAATACCACTTTAATTAATGACTTATCAAATCCTAGGGCCAACCCAAATGAAAAAATTAAAGATTTGAATTCTATATTCAACAAATTGTTGAATAAAATCCCAGACACGTCCAAACAAGGAACTGATGTACATATTGAGCTAAAAATTTCTGGTCTTCCTTCAAATATTGCTATATTCATAGATAGAGAAAATAAAACAGTATTTCTTGATAATATGAAGGAAGCTCTATCTGTGGAAAAAAGAATCCTTGATCTTGAGAATAAATTTCCCTTAAGGAAAGAAAGCAGACCAAGAATGTCTCTTTTAAATATGAATCCAAGAAGAAATCCCCCAAAGATCCTTTCGACTTGGAAGGATTACAAAAGGTTTTGAAGACAATGTCTAACGAAATGGTAGAGATTAAGAAGCAAGTTATTGAACCTTCAAAAAAGTCCTTTCAGCCTTTCAAAAGGAATTAGCCATCATAGTCATAACCCCATGGCATTATATCAAATGTAGAATAAAACCAAGATGATGAAGAGGAAGAATTAGCCTTATCTGCTGAAGAATCCCATGAAGAATAATTAGCGAAAGCTCATGGTTTACGAGATTTCATTCTAACTACCTTAGAAAATGAAGAAGAAGAAGAAGCCTTATCTAGAAGTAAGGGACTTGCTGATACCTCTCAAGCAAATCAAAAATAGAAATCCCCTGCTCCTCTTACTAAAGACAAAGGTATAGTTAAGAAGTCTTCTACTCCTTCTTCAAATTCTCTTCCAACTACTTCCAAAGCTCCTTCTCCATCTAAGACTTTGATAATCTTTGAGACTATGGAGTATAATATTGTGGAAGACATGAAAAAGGTCAAATCCAACATTTCCCTTTACGAGGTTGGTAAATTAAAACAACAACAGAAGATTTTACTTAAAGGATTGAATGCAGTGCATGCATCTCCATTGCCTACTGATGTCACCGCAAAGGCCTCAAAAGGGGAAGGAAAACCTCCTAATGTCTCTTTAGATAAAATTGATCCATCAAATGCTATTTTAGTTGGATATAGATAAAATTCCCGTGCTCCTCCCTTATTATTGACTTTTGAGATTTTTAACAAGAATGTTCACAATTGTCTAGTAGATTTTGGTGCATCATCAAATGTCATGCCTTATGCGGTGTGTATTAAATTAAATATTTCACTACATAAATATGGTGTTCATATTTTTCAATTATACCGCACCAAAGTCAAAGTTTTGGGAGAAATGAATTTTATTTTAATCATGTCATCTTCCAATTCAAAGGTTTGTCAAATAATAGATATATTCGTTGTAGACATTCATGAATTCTATGGTCTTATTCTAAGTAGAGACTGGTTTGAAAAAACTACATGGTTACTTTGCAATTGATTGGTCACACATGTGGCTTCCCTACAATGGAAAACCCAATCAAAATCATCTTCATGGGGAGAAACAAATGAAACATTTAGCGACTGATTTTGATGAAGAAAATGAACCAGTAGTATTTACAAACAACATTCTTGGAAGTTACTCTTTTGAATCTTTCTTTTGCAATTTTCAAGCACAAAAATCTCCCTTTTTAGTTGATTTTGTTTCATATCAAATTGAAAAAATTTCTCAAACAAATTCATCTAAGTGTATTAATATTATAGAAAACCTTCTAAATAAGCATGATATTTTATGTTGGACTCTTTATTTTGATGGATCCAAATCTAATGATGGTGTAGGAGTTGGTTGCATCCTAGTAAACCTTGAGGGTGAAAAAACTATGCTTGCATGAAAATTGGAATGTGATTGTACCAACAACATTGTTGAATATGAAGCATTGGTACAAGGCTTACAACAATCCATTAGTCTTAATGTTAAATATCTTAAAGTTTTTGGTGACTCAGAGATTGTAATTAAAAAAGTTAGAAACAACATCCATTGTGTTTCTAGTCAACTTAAGCATTATCAATCCTTGATCCAAGACCTAACTTCCCATTTCACTGCATTCAATATAGCTCCTATACCAAGAATATAGAATGCTAGTGTTGATCTCCTAGCCAATGTTGCTTCCAAACTCATTCCACCCAAATATTTCAGTCCTGGTAGATTTTCTATTGAATTGATTTCTTTCCCCTCCATTCTAGACAACATAAATAATTGGCGCATGTTTAACGATGACAATGACATCTTAAGTTTTCTGACATCTAAAGGGTCTTACTCTGGCCAGATTATTGATGTAAATTAACATGACAAGAAGATGAATAAATGTTCGATGGAAAATAACTTGCTGAAACCTGTAGTAAAATTGGAAGGCTTATATGATCTAAAAGATAGATTCAAAAGGGTTATTGTAATACCCCGGAACAGTGTAAATATTCTGCTATAATTAATTGTTTTACTGTATTTAACTACAAACCAAAGAATGATGGTTATTTGAATTAACAAATAATTTTCTTAATTATTGACCATGGAAACATGTCTTTAAGTTTTTCTTTTTTTTAAGAGAAAGGAGACTGACAACTTCCAAGGAGGGAAGTTGGGCAATTAGGCAGTTGCTGGAAAGCAAGCCTAACTACCTCCCCTAATTGAAAACACCTCGAGGAAAAGGAGGCAGTGGGGGAGGAAAAACGGACTGGAAAAGAGGCAGACCGTGAAGGAGGATGTGAAGTCTGGTGAGGACCAGATTGCATGCACTCAGTAAGAAGTAAACTTGTAGAGGTTAGTGACCTCGCAAGAGAGCTTGGGGGGAGATGCCATCGAGCAAGACGTATCTCATGGTTGGGCGGATAACAGTTAGACAGTAACAAGTACAATCTTTGCAAGGTGTAAAAATTGTTTCTGACAGGAAACAGGTAAGTGGCTTCTCATGGAAATTATTATTTCAGTTATTGATGAAAGGCTAAAACCTGTATGTGTTCATGTTAAATAAGAACCGTAGTCTTATGTGCTTATTAATTTCTGGAAATTGCAGTATAGAAAAGAGAATCCCGAATATGATTATAAAAAAAAAAAGAGAACAATAGGATTCTTACTTTATGAAAATGCAGTAAGAAAGAAAAGAAGATTGTGAATGTACATATAAGCATCGAGAGAAAACATAGTTGTTATTTTCCAGAATTGCAGTAGGAAATAAAATAACTCTTCCATATCTATATATAACTATATATAAATGGAAACCATATAAAAAAAGAATAGGCAGACACCTATGGGGTTAGGGAGTCCTATTAGACTACGAACCTGTTTCGGGAAATGTTATAAACTTAATTGATTTCAGGTACCTGGAAGAATAAATATAATCATGTCATGACGGAGAAGCGAAGAAAAACATTGGGGTTACAGAAGGTTTTGAAATAATCGTAGGAGCAAGTATGGGCGGGAACCTGACCAAGGTCGGCCTCACTGTGTAGCACCGGCCAGAGAAGCCGTATAGTAACAAATGAAAAAACGGCTGTAAGTCAAGGTTGGGGTGTTGTAAATCGAATTATAGTGGATGGGCTACAATGACAAATTTCTAACCATCTTGGTAATTAATCCAGCGGTTAGAGATTGTTGCCTCAGGCTTCTGGTAATATATAAATAAACAAAAATATAAATACATACACAGTTGAACACATAATGCCAAACCCATAAGCTCGAGAGAGGGGTCAGACCCCTTAATGAAACCTCAGGGAAAACACGCGAGTAATTGTGGCTCGTAGGCAGGAGAACTCAGAATATTAATAATTTCACAAAGGGTCTTTAATTCGTTTGTCAAATGAACAGTCTACCCTGCGGAACTATTTTAATGATTATGCCCGGACATTGTATTAGTACCCGTGAGCAGTAAATAATCATAGAATGTGTGAGTCCAAACACCAGAGAGGCGACGGTCGTGGGCGACCTACTAAACCTCTAAAGAGTAAAATAATTATAAGAATAATTGAATCGACAGAATCTTGTTAAAAGAAACATTAGCATTAAAATTCCGGTTAACATGATAGCCATTTTACAATCGTGGGAAAACATAAAGTTGCATGTAAATATACCCTGCCAGGATAGATATGAAGCAAGAGATGCATATAAGATACATTAATAAGGAAAAGAATAGAAAAGAAAACATGCAAGTCTGCAATATTCACAGTGAGCTCAGCGCAATAGTAAGATTATAAACTTATGAAATGTAACCACAAAGGATGACAAAAAAACAATTATCTGAATTTTCAGGTCCATAAACAAAATTATACAAATATAAGTCTAGGAGAAGCGAGGGGAATTACTCCATTGTGGTCTTAAGCCTAAGCCACGAGGAGCCCTCAGCCCTTTTGGGAGAATTTAGCTACAATGAAAAAAAAAACCATACTGAAATGCAAAGGAAATAGTGGCTCCAGAGGAGGGCTTCATATTCCAGGACTGGAATGAAACCCTCGAGAATGCCTCATAAAATATATTGCATCCAATCTAAACCCCTCAAACATGGCACGCTTACCCAATGTGCAGCGTTCAGCCCTAATAATAGAGCAAGTCGCCAAGTTGGCAACCCTCAGGTTCGCCACCACAATATTCATAGCATGTAAAACCAATAGTTCACAATTGATAAGTAGAACTCAATTGTAAAAAAAAAATATGAAGGATAAAGGACCAAATTGAACGTATTACAGTCAAGTGACAAGCCCAATAAAAGACAAAGAGTCGAATTTAGCGACGAATCATTCATACTTGGTTGACGTGCAGAGAAGGCAGACCAAGTATCCACCCAAGAATCCTTGCAGGTTACCTCTGTTCGCGCAGAAAATTGTTTTACAGGAGAAGCCGAAATGTGAAGGCCGAGCGCGAGAGGTGTTGCAAGAATGAACCATACTTGGAACTGGACGGTGGTACAGTCTCCCAAGGTCACCAGCCTCGAGGTGATTCCTGTCGTGCCACGTCAACCAGGACAGTAGAGCATTTAAGGCAGGACAACACGCCATCAACCAAAATATCAACATGAGTTCACGACATAATATTTTCAGGCAACTCATTAACACAGTTCCCTATTTCATTAATCTGAAAATGTTTAATGTTAATAATCATGGTGAGCTGATTTGAAACCCGAGCCAAAAATTTAATAACCAGTACCGATACGCCAGACAAACCTTTAGTGCGCAGTTAATAGTGCGAGGTGGGAGTAGTACCGAGGGTGACTTTATAAAAATTAAATTTTACCTTGGTAGTGTTACAAATTGGTATCAAAGCTGAGGTTTCCATACTGAAACCTCTGGAACAATCCCGAATAAGTTAAACAGGTGGTAATAAATACCGCAAATAAAATATATATATATATAATATAATATATATATATATATAATATTATATATATATATATATTATATATATATATATATATATTTCT
This sequence comes from Pinus taeda, assembly GCA_000404065.3. Classification (NCBI taxonomy): domain Eukaryota; kingdom Viridiplantae; phylum Streptophyta; class Pinopsida; order Pinales; family Pinaceae; genus Pinus; species Pinus taeda. The sequence continues at coordinate 22,293 of APFE030809130.1, forward strand.
TCTCATTGTTGCAGTCAGAATTTAGTCATGTTACAATGAAACAATTAATATTGCTAATTACTCTTATGGTTCCATTTTAGGCAAGGACAAAAGAAACAATAGAGAGACAACAGTCAGTAAGTATGCAAAGAACTGGCCCTGGGGGTAACCCAAAATTATGGGTACAACTCGGTGAGGAGACACGTAGCACGAATCTTGCAATATTAGAGACAGTACAGGAACTGAAGAACGAAATTGCTCGACTACAGGAGGACAATGCACATCTAACGATGGAACAAGAAAGGATTTTAAAGAGTCTATCTGACAGACAGAACCCGCCACCCGCCAATCCCAGCATAGAACAACAGAGGTTCTCAAAGGAACAAAACCATCATACAGAACCTGAAAGGTTAGAGGAGAGGGAGGAACAAATCTGATAATGTGTTTGAACAGCAGACCTCAAAACGACAACGGATAGAGTTGCAGGGAGAATTTCGTAAGATTAAACCTCCGCACTTTGACAGGGAACAAGAGGAAGCAGCTGAAGCATGGTTAATAAACATGAACAAATATTTTCAATTGTACGAATATGATCTTAGCCTGAAGGCACGTTTGGCCATTTTTCAGTTACAAGGAAAAGAAACCCTGTGGTGGGAAGAAGTTAAGATCGTTAAAGGGGTAAGCGAACAAACCATAACTTGGGAGAAATTTCAGAAGTATTTCAAAGAAAGATACCTGACCAAGCGCTTCTACGATGAAAAGGCAAGAGAATTCCATGACTTAAGGTTGGGACAACAGAATATGGACGAATTTATCACCCGTTTTACTTCCCTGCTTCGTTATGTGCCTTACATTAGAGAATAAAAAGCTAAGGTACAAAGATTTATTAGTAGTTTACCCTTGTACATACAAGAAATGATTGAATTTGACAATCCTAGAACAATGGAAGAAGCGATCCGCAAAGCCAAGATTTTCTACCAGCAAAATAAACAGAAAGGAGAAGCTCCGATTAAAAGATGGAATGATAAAAGAGTTAACGAGACAGTTGGGAATAGTAAAGGAAATCGCAGCAGTGGAGGAAAGGGAATTGGCAAGGGACAGAACAGCAGAACTATACAGTAGGGCTCATTCAAATCCAAGCCAACCGGTGAGTCCAGAGTGAGTGAACAGCCTGCTAGATTGGATGGTGAAGAGGCAGCTAGACCCCCAGTGCAATGTTGGGGTTGCGGCAGACCCCACTATGTCAAAAACTGTCCACAATGAAAGGGAACCGAGCAGGTGTCCCAAATCCATGAAGCATCAACAGTTGGCAATGTGGGACGTAGCATGCCAAGGATTAATGCAGCCCTGGACGATTGTCAAGCGGAGTACCAGCCAACCATGGTGGAATTCGAAGGTAAAAGCTTAGACCTTTCTGTAGTTGTTTTAATTGATCGGGGAGCCGCCTTAAGTTATATTAGTCCAAAAGTAGTGGAGTATTGTAAACTACAGCTGGTTAAATTCAAGAATCCATGGCTGGTACAACTAGCCACAGGGGCCAAGAGACGAGTGCTGGCAAAAATTAATAACTGTCCTTTAACAATAGCAGGGCAACCAGTAGTAGCAGATTTAAATGTACTTCCTCTTGGCTCATACGATGTTTAATCGGTATGGACTGGTTAGAAAATCACTGGTCATTAGTGAACTGCAAGACATAAACCATTTTCTATAAGAATGAACTTGGTGAAAGGCATGAGATGCAAGGAATTAAATGACCAGTGCAGGTTCGGCCAATAACAACGTCCCAACTGGAAAAATGTCTTAGGAAGGGATGTCAAATTTATGCCATACAGGTAGGCTACGCTGATTCAAAGGATAAAATAGCCACGCTGGATAACATCCCTGTCATACAAGAATTCACGGATGTATTTCCAGAGGAGATTCCTGGACTGCCACCTAAGAGGGATATAGACTTTACCATTGAATTAATACTAGCGGCAGCACCGGTATCACGAGCACCCTATAGAATGAACGTACCTGAGTTAACATAATTAAAAATGCAGCTACAAGAACTGCTAGACAAGCATTATATTTGCCCCAGCTTATCTCCATGGGGAGCCCCAGTGTTATTTGTCAAGAAAAAATACAGAACTCTTCGAATGTGTATATACTATCGTCAGATGAACAAGCTAACAATCAAAAATAAATATCCTCTACCTCGGATTGATGAGCTTTTCGATCAAGTGAAGTGTGCCACAATGTTCTCCAAGATTTATTTGTGCTCGGTTTACCACCAGATTAGGATTAAGGAGGAAGACATCGCTAAAACAACTTTCAAAACAAGGTATGGGCACTACGAGTTTGTGGTGCTACCTTTTGGGTTAACCAATGCCCCTTCCACTTTCATGTGTTTAATGAACAGTGTGTTTCACCAATTTTTGGACAAATTTGTGTTGATATTCATCGATGACATATTGATATATTCTCGCTCTAGGGAAGAGCACAAGGAACACCTCAGACGGGTACTACAAACCCTCTGAGAACATCAACTGTATGCTAAGTTCAGCAAGTGTGATTTCTTCAAGGAGGAAATACAATATTTAGGCCATATAATCACCAGGGAGGGGATTGCAGTGGACCCTAAAAAAATAAGGACCATAATGGAATGGCTCGTACCAAAAGACGTAGCGGATATCAGATCCTTTATGGGATTAGTTGGTTATTATAGACAATTCGTGGAAGGTTTTTCAAGAGTAACATACCCTATCACCTCCTTACAGAAAAAGGGAAGGGCATTCAAATGGACCCCAAAATGTCAAAAAAGCTTTGAGCAGCTTAAGCATCTGCTCACCATAGCACCCATTCTGAGTATAGCTGATCCTAATAAGGACTATGTGGTGTGCACTGATGCAAGCAAGGAAGGCGTGGGAGGTGTATTAATGCAGGAAGGAAAACTAATTGCTTACGAGTCAAGGAAGCTAAAGGAGCACGAGCAAAAGTATTCTGCTTATGACTTAGAGTTAGCAGTTGTCATACACACCCTGAAGATGTGGTGACATTACCTCATGGGGAGGAAATTTTTATTACTAACAGATCATCACAGTTTGACCAGTTATTTTAGCTAGCCCACTCTAAACGCGAGACAGGCATTCTGGGCAGATTTCCTAAGTGGGTTTGACTTTGATATTAAACACTTGAAGGGGAGGATAAAACTAGGTGGCTGACGCCTTAAGCCGGAAGGTACAATGTCTGTACGAACTCTCCTCCAGTGAATGGAAAAATCCCTTCAAGGAAATGATAAGAAAAACAGCAGAACAAGATGCTGAATATCAACAAATTAAACAGCAAGTATAGCAGTATACCAACGAGGGAAATCGGCAAGGATATGAAGTAGATGAGGATGGAATGCTGCATTATAAAAAGAGACTGTATGTACCTAGTCAAAACAGTCTTAAAAATCTGATTTTAGATGAATTTCACATCAGCCACTATGCGGGACACCCAAGGTATCAAAAGATGATCACTACACTTCGGAAAGAATACTATTGGCCAGGGATGAAAAAGAATGTAGCCAAGTATTTAGCACGGTGTTTATAATGTTAGCAAATTGAAGCACAACATCAGCACCCAGCAGGATTATTGCAACCCTTACCCATTCCAGAATGGAAACGGGAAACCATTTCTATGCATTTCATAACAGGGTTGCCTCAGACAAAGAAGAGCAATGATTCTATTATGGTGGTGGTAGACAAGTTGAGTAAAGCAACAAATTTCATACCCATGCAATCCACATTCAGAGCTGTGCAAATTGCCCACATCTTCATGCCGAATTGTTCAAACTGCATTGACTCCCAAAGACAATAATTTCTGATCGTGACGTGAAATTCACGTCAACCTTTTGGAGGACATTATTTGCCGAATTTGGGACACAGCTGCATTTCAGTATAGCTTACCACCCCCAGACCGACGGTCAAACAAAGTGAGTGAACCAGGTGGTAGAAGACATGTTAAGAGCCTATGTAATGCAGAAACTAACACAGTGGGAGGAGTATTTACACTTGGTGGAATTTGCATACAATAATGGATACCATACTTCGTTGCAAATGAGCCCCTTTGAGGTTCTGTACGGATGGAAATGTCAGACACCCTCAAGCTGGGGTGGACCTGAGGACAAATTAAGATTAGGACCAGAGATGCTCAAGGAAATGGAAGATATGGTTAAAAGGGTACGCACTAATTTAAAAGTTGCACAGGATAGAGAAAAGAGCTTTGCTGACCAGAAGAGGAGGTTCAAAGAATGCCAAGTTGGTGACCATGTTTATGTGAGGATCCAAGTTAGGAAAAGTACATTGCAGTGGAGTGGGTGTGCCAAGTTAGCACCCCGATATTATGGACCATTCCAGATCTTGGCAAGAATTGGGCCAGTAGCTTACCGGCTCACCCTGCCAAGTCACATCCGGATCCACAATGTCTTCCATGTTTCGGTATTAAAAAAATACGTTTATGATCCTAAACATGTGATCAGATGGCAGGATATACAGGTAAAGAATAATATAAGTAGACCTAACTAAAATTTTATGTTAGAAGAAACTGATTGGAATATTTCTGGATGCAGGTCGAACCAGAAGGAGAAGTCTTGGTCGAGCCACTGAGCATCCTCGACCGGAGAGAACTACAGCTGCGGAAGCGAGCTATTACCCAAATTAAAGTGCAGTGGTAGCACTTTGGTCATGACGAGGCCACTTGGGAAGAGGAAGAGCTTATAAGAAAGGCATACCTGGAATTGTTTGTGACAAAAGGACATTGGGACGATGTCCAATCTTAGGAGGGGGAGATGTAATACCCCAGAACAGTGTAAATATTCTTCTATAATTAATTGTTTTACTGTATTTAACTACAAACCAAAGAATGATGGTTATTTGAGTTAATGAATAATTTACTTAATTATTGACCATGGAAACATGTCTTTAAGTTTTTCTTTGTTTTAAGAAAAAGGAGACTGACAACTTCTGAGGAGGGAAGTTGGGCAATTAGGCAGTTGCTGGAAAGCAACCCTAACTGCCTCCCCTAACTGAAAACAACTCGAGGAAAAGGAGGCAGTGGGGGAGGAAAAATGGACTGGAAAAGAGGCAGACCGTGAAGGAGGATACGAAGTCTGCTGAGGACCAGATCGCATGCAATCAGTAAGTAGTAAACTTGCAAAGGTTAGTGACCTTGCAAGAGAGCTTGGGGGGAGATGTCGTCAAGCAGGACGTATCTCATGGTTGGGCAGGTAACAGTCAAACAGTAACGGGTACAATCTTTGCAAGGTGTAAAAATTGTTTCTGACAGGAAATAGGTAAGTGGCCTCTCATGGAAATTATTATTTCAGTTATTGATGAAAGGCTAAAACCTGTATGTGTTCATGTTAAATAAGAACTGTAGTCTTATGTGATTATTAATTTCTGGAAATTGTAGTACAGAAAAGAGAATCTTGAATATGATTATAAAAAAAAAAAAACGAGAACAATAGGATTCTTACTTTCTGAAAATGCAGTAATAAAGTAAAGAAGATGGTGAATGTACATATAAGCATCGAGAGCAAACATAATTGTTATTTTCCAGAATTGCAGTAGGAAATAAAAGAACTCTTGTGTATCTGTATATAACTATATATATATATGGAAACCATATAAAACAAGAATAGGCAGACACCTATGGGGTTAGGGAGTCCTATTGGACAACAACCTTGTTTGGGGAAATTTTATAAACTTAATTGATTTCAGGTACCCAGAAGAACAAATATAATCGTGTCACAACGGAGAAGCGAAGACAAACATTGGGGTTACAAAAGGTTTTGAAATAATAGTAGGAGCCAGTATGGGCAGGAACCCGACGAAGGTCGGCCTCACTGTGTAGAACCGGCCAGAGAAGCCGTATAGTAACAGATGCAAAAACGGCTGTAAGTCGAGGTTGGGGTGTTGTAAATCGAATTATGGCAGATGGGCTACAGTGACGAATTTCTAACCATCTTGGTAATTAATCCAGCGGTTAGAGATTATTGCCTCAGGCTTCTGGTAATATATAAATAAACAAAAATATAAATACATACACAGTTGAACACATAATGCCAAACCCGTAAGCTCAACAGAGGGGTCGGAGCCCTCAATGAAACCTCGGGGAAAACCCGTGATTAATTGTGGCTCGTAGCTAGGAGAACTCAGAATATTAATAATTTCACAAAGGGTCTTTAATTCATGTGTCGAATGAATAGTCTACCCTGCGGAACCTATTTTAATGATTATGCCCAGACTTTGTATTAGTACCCGTGAGCAGTAAATAATCATAGAATGTGTGAGTCCAAACACCAGAGAGGCGACGGTCATGGGTGACCTACTAAACCTCTGAAGAGTAAAATAATTATAGGAATAATTGAATCGGTAGAATCTTGTTAAAAGAAACATTAGCATTAAAATTCCGGTTAACATGATAGCCATTTTACAATCGTGGGAAAACATAAAGTTGCATGTAAATATACCCTTCTAGGACGGATACTGAGCAAGAGATGCATATAAGATACATTAATAAGGAAAAGAATAGAAAAGAAAACATGAAAGTCTACAATATTCACAGTGAGCTCAGCACAACAATAAGATTATAAACTAATGAAATGTAACCACAAAGGATGAAAAAAAAACAATTATCTGAATTTTCAAGTCCGTAAACAAAATTATACAAATATAAGTCGAGGAGAAGCGAGGGGAATTACTCCATTGTGGTCTTTAGCTGAAGCCACGAGGAGCCCTCGACCCTTTTGGGAGAATTTAGCTACAATGAAAAAAAAAACATACTAAAATTCAAAGGAAACAATGACTCCAGAGGAGGGCTTCATATTCCTGGCCTGGAATGAAACCCTCTAGAATGCCTCATAAAATATATTGCATCCAATCTAAACCCCTTGAACATGGCATCCTTACCCGATGTGCAGCGTTCAACCCTAATAATGGAGCAAGTCACAAGGTTGGAAACCCTCAGGTTCGCCACCACAATATTCATAGCCTGTAAGACCAATAGTTCACAATCGATAAGTAGAACTAACCTGTAAAAAAGAATATGAAGGATAAAGGACCGAATTGAACGTATTACAGTCAAGTGACAAGCCCAATAAAAGACAAAGAGTCGAATTTAGCAATGAATCATTTGTACCTGGTCGAGGCGCAGACAAGGCAGACCAAGTATCCACCCAAGAATCCTTGTAGGTTACCTCTGTTCGCGCAAAACATTGTTTTACTGGAGAAGTCGAAATGTGAAGGCTGAGTGCGAGAGGCGGTGCAAGAATGAACCATACTCCGAACTGGGCAGTGGTATAGTCTCTCAAGGTCGCCAGCCTCGAGGTGATGCCTGCCACTCCACGTCAACCAGGACAGTGGAGCATTTAGTGCAGGACAGCGCGCCATCAACCATCAACATGAGTTCACAGCATAAGATTTTCAGGCAACTCATTAACACAGTTCCCTATTTCGTTAATATGAAAACGTTTAACGTTAATAATCACGGTGAGCTGATTTGAAACTCGAGCCAAAAATTTAATAACCAGTACCGATACGCCAGACAAACCTTAAGTGTGTAGTTAATAGTGCCAGGTGGGAGTAGTACTAAGGGTGACCTTATAAAAATTAAATTTTACCTTGGTAGTTTAAGTTTAGAGGTGTTACAGTTACCAATTTCAAAATTCAGAGCTCTACTTCAAGGTGTGAATTGGTTAATGTAGGATTTGATCATAAGCCTCAGAACATCAATTTAGGCCTTAGACTTTCACCAAATGAGAGATCTTCTTTCATTCATTTGTTGAAAATATACAAGGATGTATTTTCTTGGAATTATGATGATCTTAAAACATATTATACATCTATCATTCAACACACTATTCTTATGCTGCCAGATGTCAAGCCAATTCAACAAAAGTTGAGGAATATTCACCCTAACTTGGAAGCCCGGATTAACACTAAATTGAATAAGCCTCTAAAGGGAAAAATCATTTTTCTAGTTAGACATTCCAAGTGGGTCTCAAATCTTGTGCCAGTTAGAAAGAAGAATGGAGATATTTGTATTTGTATAGATTTTAGAAATTTAATCAAAGCTTGTGAAAAGGATAACTTTCCTTTCCCTCCAATGGAATAAATTTTACAATATGTTGCTAGTTCTGAGGTAATGTCTTTCTTAGATGGTTTTTTATGTTACAATCATATTCTTGTACATCCAAATGATACACTGAAAACCACATTCAAAACCAAGTGAGGAATGTATCCTTATCAAAAAATGCCTTTTGGGTTGATTAATGCTAGAGATACTTTCCAAAGAGCCATGGACATTTATTTCAGAGGTTTGATCAATAAGATAATTTTAGTGTAACTAGATGACATTAAAATTTAATCTAAACAAAGAAGTAACCATTTACATGATTTAAAACAAATATTTGAAAGATGTAAAAAAATTGGAATCTCCTTAAATCGTAAAAAGTCATTTTTTTCCCTTAGCGAAGGTAAGCTTCTAGACTTTATTGTGTCTAAAGAAGGAATCTGCATAGATCCAGATAGAATCATGGTGATATCTGAAATCCCTTTACCACACAACAAAAAATCCATGCAATCCTTTCTTGGGCAGATTAATTTTGTCAAATGATTTGTCCCAGATTTCTCTCAAATTGTATTACCCTTAAAAACTATGATCAAGAAGAACTCAATTTTCAAATGGGGACTGATAGAAAGAAAATCATTCGAGTCAATAAAACAAGCAATCATAGATGCTCCTTTGTTATCGACTCCTAATTTTTACTAAACAATTTTTCTTTATACTTTTGCTTCCGAACAATCCTATGTAACGGTGTTGACACAACCTAATGAACAACAAGTTGAAGCTCCAATTTCCTTCGTTAGTTCCAATTTACAAGGAGTTGAGCTGAATTATTCATTGGTTGAGAAGCAAGCCTTTGCGGTTTTTAAGTCCATAAAACATCTGAGGCATTTCCTCTTAAAAACTCATACAACGGTAATTTTTCCTTTCCCTTTAGTAAGAGAATTGACTATCCAAAAGGAATTAGGAGAGAAAAGGGAAAATTGAGTTACTGCCTTGCAATATTATGGCCTAGAAATTAAACCAGCTAAAATACTAAGGGGTCAATATTTTTGTAGATTAATTACTAGTGCTTATGACACTTTGGCTTATGAAGATTCAAGTAATAATGTTCAAATTACAGAGGTATGCCCCATTGACATCGAATCTCAAAATGTTGATTTAATATTTTATTTAAAAAATGGTTATGCTCCATTGGAACCCAACTACAAAAAGAAAAGAGCTCTTAGACTTAAAACTAATCAATATCATCTTGTCAATGATGCCTTTCTTAGAATAAATTATGATTTTGTTTTGTTAATATATCTAGAAAAATCTGAATCAGAAAATTTTTTGCAGGAGCTACATGATGGACCAGCTAGTGGACACTATGTGTTAGAAAATCAGAAAGGTAGTAATGATTTTATCGATATTGATAATTACTTGTGATTTTACTTTCTATTACGATTCTTTATACCTTTTCTCTTTAATTCATCAAGTAATTACACAAAGCAGAAGCACATAAAATAATGAACACAAGATGTAGGCACATGCGAGGGCAAAACCCCCCTTGAGGGGAAAACCCAGTCAAAGTAATTCTTTCTTTCAATAGTATTATTTGAGACTCTTCACCTAGACGTTGACCAGAGCTTCTCTCCACACCACGTCAACCTCCAGAAGATTGATTTCTTTCCAGCAACTTCGACAATGTAGCAACTTGCAGCAGCTCATGACTTTTGGCGACAATCTAGCTCGAGAGACTTCATTCTCCCAATCCAAAACATGAAACAAAGATATACCACCACACAAATATTGATTTTCCTTGACTCCTTAGACTCCTCCAAACTCACATTCACTTTGGCTTCCCAGCAACAGACTTTCCCAGCTTCCCACTTCGCACTTTTGCCCAACAAATAGATTTTCGCTCTTCTACCTAGAAGAGAGAGACTGAGAAGTGATGATCCAAATGAATTCAAATTCCTTCTTTTTATAGGCTTCTTGTGGGATTGAATGGGTCCTTAGGCCAACTTTGTCTTCTCGTAGTCCGACATGGTGTGGAGGTTGTATAATTCATATTTGACTAAATACTAAACCGATTTACATGATTCAAAAGCCTAAGAAGGGTCTCTTTGAATGTGAAATAATTATATGGTCTCTTTAAATGAGAAATAATTTTATAGACTCAGAATAAATCCTAGAAGTCCTAAATGGGGACTCTGACCTAAAACATGGTGACCCAAGCATGAAACCCATGCTTTAATAAGTCACAGTAATAATAATAATTATTATTATCTTTATTCTTTTGAAAAGTACATTACATAATGACTCAAGTACATTATTGAAGACCGAACATAGTTACTTTTTCCAACAATATGGTGGGGACACCACTACTCATAAGATTTTTCATGCTAGATACTATTGGCTAACACTATTTAAGGACACCATTGCCTATTTCAAAAAATATAAAGTCTGTCAAACTACTTCAGGAAGACAAAAGAAACTAGCCTTACCTTTTGCAGCGAATTAACATTGAGCAAACTTTTTAGCAATGGGGACTAGACATAATAGGTGATATTGTTCCTAACCCTTCTAGTCTGCATAAATACATCTTGACTACTACAGATTATTTCACCAAATGGGTGGAAGCAATACCTTTGAAGGTATCTAATTCTGAAAACATTATTGAATTTATCGATTAATTTATTATTACCAAGTTTGATCTTCCTTATGCCCTTATGTTTGATAATGCATCTTATTTTTCCAGGAACACAATAACTGAATTTTCTCTTAAAAGAGGTTTTAAACTCAAATATTATGCAAATTATTACCCTCAAGGAAACAACTTATTAGAGTCTACTAATAAAAACCTCATTAGGATAATCAAGTGAACAGTTGACCAGAATCAAAGAAATTGGCACAAAGCTCTAGTTTTTGATTTATTCGCTAACAGAATCACTCAGAAGGTCTCTATAGGCACTTCTCCTTTTCAATTAGTGTATGGGAAAGAGGTTATCCTCCCTCCTCATCTATCTCTTCCTTCACTAGCCCTAGTGAAATCTATTAAAGAAAAACCTTCTTCTGCTTTGCAATTAAGGTGGTCTCAAATTATTAAATTAGAAGAAGAGAGAGAGAGAGAGCCAAACAGATTCATTCTCACCATCAGCAATTGGTCAAATCCTCATTTGATGCAAGTTTAGTTAATACAAAAAAAAATGAAATCGGTGATTTAGTTCTGAAATGGGACAAATCCCATGAAGAAAAAGGCAAACACACAAAATTCCAAAAGTCATGGCTAGGTCCATTTGAGATCATTGAGAAACTAGGCCTATCAACCTTTATCCTTCAATATTTATAGGGAAAGATGGATACTCTTCCCGCTAATGGGCTAGTTTTGAAAACATAATTTTCTTAAGGATATCTATCCTCTTGTAAAATATGTAAATAGTCACATGTATGTATCAATGTCGTTAGCCTTAATAATGATTAGGCAATTCACTTTTGACTTCATATTGTGGTCTCTCATCATTTACATGAAATGTGACTAATTAAAGGAGAATTGTTAGAAAGTAAATTATTACATTGAAGTTTAGTATTGCATCTATTACAAATATTTGAAATCTTTATATTCATTAAGTTGTAAATATTTCATAACTTGAAACTTTAAAAAATCGAGTTGTCCTATGATTGGTCATGAAAATGTTTCTTTAAAAAATAAAGAATATTTTAAATTTTTAGCATCTTTGGGCTTCAGTCATCTTCCATGTCTCTTAAGGAGTGAATATAACTCCCCATCCACCAATTTTTTAAAAAATTAATGTAATTCAAAAATATATAAAACTTGAAAGATAAGAGGTCTCATCATGAGCCAACTTACCATGATCATAGGAAACCAATGATATTGACATTATCATGACTAGTCACCAGACCAAGATAATGGCTTGTGGTTGCACAACTATAAGAAAAGAGGTCTCATCACGAGTCGGCTTGTTCAATATCTATATAACTTGTGAATGGCATTGTCATCATCTGGTTACCAAGCTAGGACAATCTCTTTCAAGTAAGCTTTAAAACAAAAAAAATTAGAAGAAAAATTAATACCTCTAAAATGTTACTATAAGTGGATGGGATACTGGAACATATTGGTTAAATGGTAACCCTGTCAAGGTTATGGACACCTACTGGAAGCAGTGGCTCTACCAGTGACAAAAAAAGTTTATCTTAAAAGCTAAGCATCTATAGTTCTTAACTTTATCTTTATAACTAACTAAATTATTGAGAAAGTCAATAAATATTTTCATCAATAACAAGTTGTGAGGTAATTTGCAAAATAGTGAGTTATTTCCTTCAGAGTAATCTTTACCAATCAAGACTTCAATTATTTTTACCTTTCTAAGTCTTTCGCTTTAGTAATCAAAATTTCATTTATGTTTACATAGATAACTGTTTCACCCATTACGTCACCAATTATTATAGTACTCAACAACTCCTCATTAATTTTTATGGTAGTTGAACTAATAAATAATGGGGACCCTTTTGAAAATTGATAAAGCTCCTTAGTTCTAATAAAATAAGGCAATTTTTAGATTTAGTCACCAAAACACCTTTGATTAAGAAAATATCCCTCACTGGAGCTTCCATATCAGAGATTAGCCTCATATATATAGTATTCACAAATAACCCATAGGCTTTTGTTTAAAATGTATAATCACAAGAGTTTTATCGAAAACATTTAAATATCGCAACATTACTTATAATAAAGTTGCAACAAAACTTTCCCCCAATTAAATATTTTCGATAATTTAAGTCTAAAGTTATATAAACACAACTTTATGGATATAATAAACAAAAGCCTTGCCCCACAAGAATGCCATGTAGTACATTAGAGCTTCCATATATCATAAATTTAAGAATAAGCACCGCTTTAAAACCTCTGATATCTAATACCTCTTATATCATCTGATGTCCCTCATCCTCTGATATTCTGATACCTCTCATCCTCCAATATTTGCCTCCTATCCATATTAGAACTTTTATATCAAGGGGCGCTCTTTTCAAATATTTGATATTGCATTCCCGATATAGAACCTCTGATGCCTCTTCTTGCTTACAACTCATAATCGTTATATCTTTGAATAACACCTATCGGAAGGTGAGTATGCCACAAGTATTAAAGGTGTATCCCTAAGATTTCCCTGATAAAATTCATCGATATGTTGACATGTACAGAACCCATGTGAATGCACGTTTATCATTTAATTTCCAAAATCAAGAAATTTATGTTTTTTGAAGTTTTAAACGATTTAATCATTACATCTTGATGTGATTGGCATTTTCTTGTAAAGGCATAAATCATTATGGAAAAATAGTTATTTACCCTAAATAACTCTCTGGTTAAGGAATTTCCACTTATTCTTTTGTTTTCCATTACAGGCCAGTCCCAACAAGAAAAATTCATTAAAAATGTCTAGGACAGCGAAAGGAAGGAAGAAACTCGTCGTTCAACAGCTATCGGTTGCTCCTCTGCTTGAAACTACCAAAATGCCTACATTATTCTCAGATACAACCTATTCTCCAAATGATAAAAGCTCCTCTTGGGAAGCTATTTATAATATTTTTGGAGATCAAGGACTGAGAGAAATAGAGAAAATAGTTATGGTTGATGATTCTACCTCGATCTCTGAAACTACCTATAGTGATGTTGTCAATTCATTCTTTCATAGGATTGCATCCCGGCCCAATATCCCTCCTTATGCATATATGGTTAAAGAATTTATTGATCATATGAACATTGCCCAAAGGAATTTCATTACTAAGAAGTAAACAGTCATTAGGTCATTCACTAGCAGCTATTTGAGCAAAATGTATCATCTACCACAACCTCAGTAAAAGTATGAAAAGCATTTTATACATAAGTTCATGAAGGAGAATGGGCCTCAATCAGAGCCCATTATAAATTGGAGAAAATATCCTAACAAACGTAAGAAATAATATTAGGGTATGTATTATGTTGCCTCCCTTTCTGGTCCTTACTATAAAATAGCCGCTATGTTATGTAGGATCTATGGTTACCCTAATACACAAAATTCTTCAACCAATGAGTACCACTCATTGATCCTTCCTCTCATGGATATATTATGGATTGGGGAAGCATATTGTTTGATAATATAACCACTCAAATCATGAATTATAGGAGAAAATGTAATGTTTCACGGAACGTGTGGTTCCCCCTTTTATATGAGTACCTATATAATGGATGACATATGTTTCACCTCTAATTTTACTTCTATGGGGTGGAGATGGACTATAGGAGACCCTACTTCTATCCATATCTATCATGACATACTCTAGGAGTCAAAATTTTACCCTCATTTCTATAAATTTTAAGATTGAGTAATGTTTCCCATCCACCAAAGTGTCTTTTATAAGAAGGCCCCTAGGGTTTCACCTAAAGTTAACAATAATTTGCTATCAATTGGGATTTGGTTTGGAGAAGAGTCATTCTTTTATGACAAGATATTTCGTAGTCTTGCACATCCCCATCTTTTACCCCTATACATCCCTGATAAACTTCTTTCTCGAAGAAATATCTTACCAGACCATAGGACATGGTCTTTCAAAGGACCTAAGTCATGCTAAAAATGCAATGTGGCCTACCTTTCCTATTCAATGTGGTGTGTATGCTCTAGATAATTATAAACATGTAGGTCTTGAGATTGAAGAGATTCAGAGTTTAAACTTCCCAACTATTCTGAATAAGAAATATGATCATAAGGGAACTGCCAAGAAGGTCACTGCACAGCCAAGTATCAAGTAATTTATACATGAGCCAGATAAGTTTGATGACTTATCTGAATCATCATCTACCTATTCAATGGTTTTGAAACTAGCACTAGCATAGCTAACTCCGGAGGAGATAACTCAATTTAATTAGTATAGAGATAAAAGGATATCTCGCTTACCTATGGATTTATATAATTTCCCTCAACAAAACATGGAACAGGATAAATTCTTGGCTATTTCAGCACAAGTTCCTAATGTATCTTAGGTAAAAGAGATAGGTACTTCCTCTTCTTCTCAGGCGGAAGAAACTTTGTGAGATAAAAAATTTGATGCAATATGGGAACAGTTTAATGAAGCTATTTAAGAAACAGGGCCTCAACATATAAATACTCCATTGCAGGAGAAAGTTTCACATACTCCTGAAGTAATAGAAAAAATCCCACTTACTATTAGGACTTCTGAAGGGCCTTTGAACACTGATGACATATAAATTATCCCCGCATTCCTGAAGGTCATTTTCAGGGTCGAAGATATTCCTCCTCCCGACATATTTTATAGTCCACGACATAAATATGTTGTAAAAAGACAAAGGGAAAGAAGGAATATTGATCAAACCTAGGCCTTCATCCCTGAAAATACTTCATTTGAAGTAGTATGGAAAATCCCTCAATCTACTCCTTTAGAGGATCTCGGGAGGATCTCACAGTTTACAGGAGCATACGCTTATGCCACCATAGATAAGGCCACCGAAGTATTGTAGCTTATGAAAGAAAAGGATGAAAGAATTATGCAGTTGGAACAAGGTATGGAGAATTAGAAGCAAATGACTTCTTAACAATGGCAAGCACAGCTTGCAAAACTTCGAAATAGCTTTGATGCCTTGAAGCTTCAACATCAATCTAATTTGAAAATCCACTTCTCATGTCAGCACATTCACCATAAGTAATAAACCTACCATATGGTAATGCCATGCCTCACTGATGTCAGCATGGCTTCATCCAAACTTTCCTGCCAAACATATCCTGACATGTGTCATGTATTAGCGAGGTATAAACGATGTACATGGGAGCTATTTTTGGAATTTTCCACTGTAGTTACCTTGTCCAATTCCTGCATACCTATGGCATTTAATTTACCAGATCTAGTAAATGAAAAGCACAAATCCTACAATTGAACATGTAAGCCACCTTTATTGATGAATTCCCCTAATAAAGTTCTCTACACTATAGAATTTATGAGAATTTTGGCTGAAATTTAAACCTTGCTTTGCCTTGCAAGAAATGTGCACTCCTTTAAAGAAAATTCGGCCTCTGAGTAAAATAACCCTACAAATTCATCAATAAAACCTTATAAATGCATTCTTAAGACGTAAAAACCTCTTCAACTACTAAATTCAACATCCTTTAGCTCAAAGTCATTATCTTATCATTTGTGCACATCTCATCATTTCAAGGGTCAAAGTTTTTAAAATTTTCCCCAGCAACCTGTCATTCCCACTTTGCGACATGTGGCACCACACTATTTACCATTTTGATCGAAAATCTCCTTGACCTTATTTTTTTCATAAATTAAGTATTCTCCTCCAACTCACCACCCTACCAAATGGCCTCCTCGTCCATAGGAAGCTTTGCAGATGTGAAATGAAAAGGCAAAGAGATGTGCCATTGTGATGACAGTATTGGTACGCAAGACCCATTTATAGCATCTCTTGAACTAAGAAAGTCCATTCATGTTTTGGCCAAGTGAATACCTTAACATTGTTAGATATATTTGAAAACACATCATTTTCACTACCTCGTGAAAGGCGGGAGTTGGATCTGGCCAAGAAAGAGATCCTCTAGGATAAAGAACATATTAAGAGACTTATAAATGAACTATAAATGCTAAGAAAAATTGAACCATATCAAGCCTTCATTTAAAGAAATTAGGAGGATAATGTGGGGGAGAATTATAAATATGGTGGAAAAACACTGTGACCACTTAAAATTTATTCAAGAAATGACTAAGACCATGAGATGGGAATAAAGAGAAATAAAATTCATTGAGAAGACTATTGGATATTCTCCTTCGAAGGGCAAAGCAATTGTAGACTTCCTTAACTAGATATAAAAGGAAGAAGTGACAAAGGTAAATCTCAATAGGTTTGAATCAGTAACAAGAGCCAATCAAATAATAAGGGAAATTAAATTACCGATGAAGGCTAAATAGGAGGTGAAAGAACTGATGGAATTAATAGAAGGATTCAAAGAGAAAAGTAAGTTTCTCCACTAAAATAATTTTCCAACCTTTTATAATGATGATGGGAACTTATATCACAAACATTTCTTCATGAAAATCTTGGTGGAAATTAAGAAAAGTCATAAAGGTGTCGAAGAAAAGGACCACTCCCTTAAAGGGAAATAGATTATGAAATTATATAATGATTGTTGGTAGCATTCCATTTCCACCTTTTTCTTCTAGAAACACCATCATTTGTTTATCTTTTTCTTCCATACACCCCTCATATCCATCGAAATCGATTAATTAATAGCATTATAGTTGTTAGTTTACATTAAAGTTAATTTATGAATTTTTATGTTAAAAATTAGGAATTTTCAACAAAAAGATTACAGGATGTCATAACTTCCTGTAAATGGTTTATCGTCTAACACGTGGCATGACAGGCAAGCCAAAGCAATGGATAGGAATGAGACCTAGTATGTACATTCATGGTGAAAAATAGATTCAACAGCAAATCAAAAGCTCCTGGTTATGCAGTCAATGCTGGTCAAACCCCAGCCTTGTGGTTACAAAGGCAACAAAAAGCAATGGTTTCCCAAACTGGTTTCGTTTTGCTTTTCGAAATCGGTTTAGTTTAGAAAGGACCAAAAATAACTCTTTTTTAAAAGTAGAAACATCTGCTTAATGAATGTACATTTGATTTAGATAGGGACAAGCAAGTAAATAATACATATTGTTTTCTTTCAAACAATTACGATTTATAAATATTGTAACTTCATAAATAGTGTATTAGTTAATTATTTTTGTATGGTACAAAATTGGTGGAGTTTATAACTTGTTAAATCTATTTTGTATAAAATCAAAATTTCACAAATATTTTTAGTCAATAAATTGTATAGATACAAATGACCATGACAATACCACAAGTAACAATGGCTATGGATTTTCTTTGTAATCATCATCACCAATTCTTGTATATTTGAAAATCACAAGTGTTCATAATTTCTTTTAATCAATATATACTTTTCAGCAATGCAAATAATCATAACATCATAGGTGACTATGACCATGAACTTTTTTATAACCATAGTCATTCAATGTCAAATTAAACATATATCAAATGGCCCTCATGACGATGATAAATTCAAATAAAATAAACATAAAATTAAAAAATTAATTTACAAATTGATGTTTTATGATAATATAATTTTAAATGTATGTGATTTTATTTTATGCTATTTATTTATTTGTTGCACTCTTGTGTGCTTCTGGTTGCTTGTTTGTGTATAATATTTTTACACGTATGTAATATCATATACAATAATTACTTTTAGAATGAGCATAATTTGTACATTAACTTATTAATCTTTAAATTGTTGTTTAATTTAATAAAATCTTATTCTTTCAACATGAATTTTGTAAGCACCACTATTCAATGCACAATATTTTTTATAAGTTCTTTTTATAATTTTTATAATTAGTTGCAGTTTGATGTTTTATGATGAATTTTAAATGTTTGTGTTTTCATTTTATGTAATGAATGTGTTTGTTTGTTTATGCTCTTGTTTTTGTATAATTTTAGGACACAAGAAATACTTTCATTAGAATATCCTATATGGAAGGTCATTGCCCAAATTGTCTATTGACTTGATACAAATCACCTTCATGATGATTTTACATACATAAAATATAATATGGAAGAATTGCAGTTACAATTAATTGACTGTGTATTGAACTAGATATGTTCAAATTAGTATTTAGTTTAACAAAATTCCATTTATTTTGAGTATATGGATACGTTTTTTTCCAAGTTGATAGAAGTTCATGCAAAGGCAACATTTGTTGAGATCTAACCTCGAGGGGTCTTACTAGAAATTGGCAACAATCTCTTGCGAAATCACACTCCACAAAGAGGTGATGGATTCTTTCTTCACTTTTCTGGCACATGGCATAGTGAGAAGGACCTTCATAACCTTTCTTTTTGATATTTTCAGTTTTTACAATCTATCCTTTGAGGAGAGTCCACATTAACACTTTGACTTTTGGAAGGCTTTCAATTTTCCATGCATCCCTCCAATGTTCCCAAACTTGATTTGCTTGTTGTTGTATATTGGCATATCTGAATTTGACTGACTAATCCGCTCCATCAGGATCCCATCTAAGAAAGTATTTTGTGTCCTAACTCAAAGGTGTTGCACCCTTAAGATGAGAAATTAAGTTTGTCCGTTGAGGAACCAGACATTGAGGAATGTTGTGAATCCTCCAATCATCCCAATCTCCATCACTGCAATGAGAGATGTCTTCCATATTACTGATTACTTTTATTTTCATCCACCTTCTCAAATCATGGAGATTTTCTTGATAGGTTATAGGTGGATTTCCCATTATTTTGTCCTGCAAAATTTTGGTAATTTTCCCATTCCCAGGTATCTTGGAGGCATTTTATTAATGAGGGAAAGAGTTTTTCTAATCAAACTCTAGACCTGGGAGCAAGGCCTTATTGGGAAACCCTTTTCAAGTAGTAGTATTCTATTATGTTTAATGTATTTTGCTTTTAGGATTTTCTTCCACCAACTTCTCTCTTGAGTAATAAATATCCATGTCATTTCTAGTCTTAGTCCTAAATTCATTATCCCAGGAAGTCTTATAGCGAGGCCTTGTTTCTCATATGGTTGTGTTACATGGCCCCATTTCACTAGGCTATGTTTCTTTGTTTCTACTTTACCTCCTTGCCATAGGAAACCCATGATTACTAGCTCTATTTGTTTATAAATGCTTCACGGAGCTAGTATTGTTGCGAACTAGTATATTGGAAGAGATGATAGTAATGCCTTGATTAAGATCACCCTTCCTACCACACTGAGTGAGTTCATTCCCCAATTCTACACCTTTTCTTATTCTCTATGTACTTGTTCCATATCTCTATCTTCATATTTTCTTTGGAGATTGGAAGACCAAGATAATGGAGGTGGCTCTATTTTTTTAGAAAAGGAATTTCTAGAATTTGTGATATTTGTTGGAGAGAGCAGAGAGAAGTGTTCCAATTGGAAATTCTGCATTTCTGATTATTTAGAAGTCCTCCAGAGGGTTGTATAAATCTATTGAGAACCTTGTTGATTCTTCTTGCTATAATACATGAGGCCCATCCCATAACCAAAGTATCATCTGCCAATATAGAGTGGTTAATGCTTTTTACTTCCAGAGAGATTGAAATTCATGTGATAGCCTGATCTTATCTATATTTCCCTAGATTTCAATTCAGTTAGTCTACCATGATTATATATAGAAAAGGAGCAAGAGGGCAGCCTTGTCAAAGCCCCCTTGAGCTTTCGAAAAATTCACTTGGTCTTCCACTGACCAAAGGAACTATCCAAGGTCCAACAATGCAAGCATTAATGATATCTATTTGCTTTTTAGAGAAACCAAATTTTTATAGGACATCTCAAAGGAAAGGCTAGAACACAATGCTTCCTGTACTATTATAATATTATCAAGAATTTGTCTCCTTGGGAAAAATTCCCTTGCTTTCCTAATATTATTTATGGAAGCATTACTTTTATTCCATTCGCCAGAATATTTGTAATGATTTCGTAGGAGTTACACAAATAAATAGGCCTAAACTTTCTGAATGTTTTTTCACTTGACTCTTTTCGATCTATGGCAAGAAAGGAGGAGTTTGCAAATCCTTCTACCTTGTATTTTCCAAAAACGTTTCTGATCATTCTTATCAATTTTTTTTAATGGTGTTCCACTTATTTTTATAGAAATAGTTTGGAAACCCATCAAAACCCAGGGACTTATTTAGATGTAAACCCCAAACAACAATGAGAATTTCCCTTTCTTCTACTTATTTGTTGAATTCATTGTTTTCTCCATTGTAGATTTTTTTTGGAATGTGTTGTAGAAATTCTTCGTACACATTATATTCTGCTAAGGATGTCAATAGATTTTTGTAATATCTAAAATCATGCTTATTTATTTCCTCTTGCCCTCTTACTTTTTTACCTTCATTATCCTTAATGATGTTTATTTGATTTTGAATTCTCCTTATCCTTGTAGTATTTTGGAACAAAGTTGTATTCCTCTCTCCTGCTTTAAGCCATAGACTTCAAGATTTTAATCTCCACTCCTCTTATTCCATTGTATTTTGCCTATACAATTCCCAATATGCTTTCTTTTCCTGCCATAAACTCTCTTGTGATTCCTCTTGTTGTTCTTTTTCCACTTGAAATCTCTCAATTTTTATATATTTGTATCTTCCTTTTTTCTGTTTCTAATTGTTTTTTCTTTGCCCAATATTTCAGATCTTTCCTCAGGGCTTTATGTTTTGATTCCCAGAGATAGTTTAGGGAGCCAATAATTTGATTTTCCAACACATCTACAATAATATTTTTGACTACTTCCCTATAGTTCTAGGTGGAGTTGAATCTGAAAGGGAATGGGCCAAGGTTCCCCAACATCCCTAGAGAAAGAACCACCGGTTTGTGATCTGATGTTATGGTGTGAACGATTTTTGATTATATATCACTGAAGGAGGTGGTAATTTTTTCTTTGATTAGAATTATTTCTGGCCTTTGCTTTATATTATTTTTATCAATTCTTTTTTTGCTCCATGGATACTTCCCATTCCTTGGGGGCATGTCCATTAAATTACATGTTTCCATAGTTGTCTATCATTTCCCTTGATGGATCAACATGATATTTCTCCCAAAACTTCTCCTCTGCACTAGGTACCAAGTTGAAATATCCTCCTAAAATTATATCACTGTTTTTAGCATGAAAAAGATAATTTTTTTAATTGATCCAAGAGGCTCCTTATCTCTATAATGGTTATGGGAAAAAAATGTTAATGATGTAGTATATCTCTTTTGTTTTTTTGTTATTCAAGTTTTTTTTTATCTAGTGCAACCCTTTTTTCGCTGAGCCAACTCCCAATTCTTTGTTTTCCATAATATACATATTCCTCCTAAAGCTTCAATCGCTGGAACTGATGTCCCTTCATATCTTTTTATTTTTTGGGTCATTCTTTCCATTTCCTTTTCACTTATCTTTGTCTCCTGGATCACAAAAATATGAGGTTTCTCTGATGCTATTCAGGCTTTCTTTGCATTAAATTTTAACAAACTTCCCATTCCTCTGGAATTCCAAGAGACTATATTCATTATCAATTTGGGCTGTAGGTAGAGGGGTAATTTTCCTCCCTTCTATTTTTTAATAAAGTATTGAGTGGTTTTTGGGTGCCTAATTCCATTTCCTTTGTTGTAACTTCATCTTTGATTTGTTTATTGGATTTCCTTCTAGCCCTTTCTAGGTGATTGGGGGAGGAGATAATATATTTCGATAGGGTTATTGACTCGAAAGAAGGAGGAGGAGGGCTATGAGAGAGGATGCGAGATGAAGGAGAGGGAATAGAAGTGAAGGGAATGAAAGGGGGAATGAAGGAGGGGAGGAGGGAAGATCACGTTTCACAAGAGAGCGAAAGGGGTTAGATGCCAATACAACTGATGAAGGGGGGGTAGAAGCAGGTAATAAAGATGAGGAGGGAGACAAAATATATTTAGAGGGAGTTGGAGTAAAAGAAGAGGAGGAGGGGGAGAGAAGAGGAAGGGTCGAAGAAGGGAGAAGAGAAGCAGAAGAAGGTTGGGAGGAGTATTTATTAGTTGTCTTTTTCTTCTTGAATTACTCCCATTTGGGGTCCTGGTTTTCTATTTCTTCCATTTCCTATATTCCAT
The DNA here is from genome assembly GCA_000404065.3 of Pinus taeda. Classification (NCBI taxonomy): domain Eukaryota; kingdom Viridiplantae; phylum Streptophyta; class Pinopsida; order Pinales; family Pinaceae; genus Pinus; species Pinus taeda. The sequence continues at coordinate 45,074 of APFE030809130.1, forward strand.
AACATTTATTAGAAAAATGACCATATTCGTGACATAACTTGCATTTGAAAGGAATTTGTTCATAATCGAGCTGTTGAATGTGTACCCATCTATCAACTTTGAACTTGACAACTTCTGGTAGTCCTCTCCCGAGGGAAACTTCCACACATATTCTTGCACAGGTGTGCATGTTTTCCTTTGGCTGACTTTTGTCAATGTATTTCTGAACTACATTTCCTATTTCTTTTACACAGTCATCTCCCCACGAGTGCAGACACTTATTTCTTATTTATTTTACTAGTTCTATAAGCCCTAAACCCTACACCATAAGCACTTTATAACATTTTAAAAAGCATTTTGGAAATTTTATTTAAGTGTTTACTAAAAGCATTTACTAAAATGTTATAAATCCTAAATCACTAAAGCTAAAACTCTAATCACTAAATATTCTATAACATCTTAACAAGCATCTTGTAAATTTTTTGTAAGTGTTTATTAAAATAATCTACTAAAGTGTTATAAACCCTAAACACTAAAATCTAAATCCTAAACCCTAAGCATTTTATAACATTTTAATAAGCATTTTGTAACTTCTTTTTTAAGTGTTTATTAAAAACCGCAAACACTAAACCCTAAAAGCATTGTATAATATCTTAAAAAGTGTTTTCTAACTTTTACTTGAGTGCTTATTAAAAGAATTTTCTAAAGTGATATTAAACCTAAACCCCAAACCCCAAATCCTAAACCCTAAAATGTAAGAAATTTATAACATTTCAAAAGGTGGTTTGTAACTTTTACTTAAGTGTTTATTAAAAACATTTAATAAAATGTTTATAAACCCTAAAAACTAAACCCTAAACCCTAAACCCTAAATTAAAAATCCTAAACACTAAGAATTTTATAAAAGCTTAAAAACCCTTTGTAACTTTTATTTAAGTTTTTATTAAAATAATTTAATAAAGTGTTATAATCCATAAACCCTAAACCCTCTACCACAAACCCTAAATGCTAAGCCCTAAACCTTAACCATTTTATAACATTTTAAAAAGAGTTTTGTAACCTTGATTTAAGTCTTTATTAAAAGAATTTACTGATGTTCTATAAACCCTAAACCCTAAACCCCAAACCCTAAAGCCTAAACCCAAGAGGCTAATCATTTTACAACATTTTGAAAATTGCTTTTTAACTTTTATTTTAGTGTTTACTAAAATAATTTACTAAAGTGTTATAAACCCTAGTACCTAAACCCTAAACCATAAACCCTAAACCCCAAACCCTAAACCCTAAACTGTATACCCTAAAACCTAAGCATTTTATAACATTTTCAAAAGTGTTTTGTAAATTTTATTTAAATCTTTATTAAAAGCCTTTACTAAAGGGTTATAAACCTTAAGGCCTAAATTGCAAATCCTAAAAATATTTGTTGCAAACATTTCCTCAAGTTTTGCACTGACAAAAAAGGATTGGGCCTCGAAATATTTGATCCCTCTCATGGCTTCATAGATATGGAATTAAGATAGATATAGGTTGGTTCAAAATCACAATAAATTACCTTGTATGGTCTCTAATTTTTGGTAGAAACATTTATTTAAATTAAATGTAAACAATGAACTTGTTAAAAAATAATCAATACCATTAAAAAATATTTGTATTATATTCACTTTAAAATATTTCAATAAATATAATTAAAAAGGGCCTAAATATGTTTCCCAAATATCTCTGAGGGTGAAATAAATAACAAGAAAAATAATCCTCGCGATATTCCTCAATAGACTGACAAGTGCTCAATGAGATAAATTTAAAGAAAGCAAAGGAAATGAAACCCTAATTTAAAATAAACAAATTTCTAAGAAAAGCCACACACTTAGGCATTTCATTGTGTATAGGTATATCAATGACCTAGAGAGTCATTAACTAAGTCACGTCATTCCTCTACCAAATACTTAGACTTATTCAACTACATAAATTTACATTAAGTAGACCAAATTACATTGAATAAAAGTATAAAATTAAATTATAAGAAATACATATATCCACCAAGAGGATCATGTTTCTCAAACAAAGTGAAATTGAAAACAACATTATTTATAAACAAACAAATTAATTAAAACACAATTTCCCCTTTTCTAATTAGAAACTATTAATGATCTATTTAAACAAATTAAAACAAAAATATTTAATATCACTGTATTTCCTATTATACACATACATGCTATGAAAATAAAATCACAGGAACTAATTCGTAATGAAAAAAAAAGCCACACGATTTTCATTTAAAGACTAATGAATCGAATCTAACCACATATTTTTTTTCTTCTCATCTAAAATGTTTAATAATTGATCCAAAAAAAGTACAAAATTGATGAGGCTAATTAATCCCTCCCTAATTCTATCCCTTTGTTCCCCCCTCTCTAATACTCTTTATAAATCTTGCTCTCTTTGGCTCTAACTCTCTCTCTCTCTCTCTCACTTTTTCCTCTTCATCAATATCTCAACCTCTAATTCTTCTGTGTGTGTGTGTGTGTGTGTTGTTGAATTACCCTCTCCTTCCATCTCTCTTCCCAACTCTATCATAATCTCTCTTTCCTTCACTGTCTTCCTATGTCTCTTTTTATCACTCTCTCATATTTCATCCCTCCCTCCCTCGCTCTCTCTCTCTCTCTTTCTATGTCTTTCTCTCATTGTCTCACAATATTTCTCTCTCATTCTCTCTTTGACATTGTATCCTTATCACTCCCTATATGTAAATATCTTACCCTCTTACTCTTCCTCTCTCTCTCTCTCTCCCTCTCTCTTTCTCACACCCTCTCTACTTTCCTCTCCCTTCCTCCCTCTCCCTTCCTCTCTCTTACCCTCCCACTCTCCATTTATCTCTCTCTCTCTCCTATCTCACTCCACTCCCTCCCTCTTTATCTATCACTCTCCCTCCCTCTTTCAATCTCTCTCTTACTAAATTTATCCCTTCTCACTTGTTCTCTCTCTCTCTCTCTTACACCACTCTTTCTCTCTCCCTTCGTCCTACTCTCTCTGTATATCTTCTCTCTCTAACTCCAACTCTTACTCTCTCCCTCACTCTCCCTCTCCCTCTCTCTTTTTCTCTTCCTTCGTCTCTCACTCTCTCTGTCTCCCTCAATCTCTCTATCCCCCACTATCTATCTCTATCTCTCTTTCAATATTCCCCTCTCTTTCTTCCCCTCTCTCTATTTATCTCTCCCTTCTTCTACTCCTCTCATGTTTCTCTCTCTCTCTCTCTCTCTCTCTCTCTCTCTTCTCTAATATTTGTTTGTCCTCTCCGTCTCCTTTTCGCTCTCCTCCTTTCTCTCATTGGCCCCCAGCCCCCCTTCTCTCCAACATCTCTTTCAGTCTTTAATTTTATTGCTAGCTTAATAATTTTGATTTTATTGTTTTATAATTTTTATTCTAATTTCTTTTGACATACTATATTCATTAAATTTTACATAAAATATAGTGATGAATTTATTTAATAATAAAATATGAAATATATTTACTAATTTATGTAAATATAAAGAATACATAACGACAATTTTGTTTATATTTTTATAAATAAAAGGGGAGCATGTTAAAGAAATCCTCATTTTTTTTCTTCTTCTAATTTTAAACTATTAATGATATATTGAAACAAAGTACAAATCCTATATAGTCTTCTGTATTTTGTCAAAATTATACAAGGAAAAAAAAATTAAGGGTTCCATAATTATGTGTAAACTTTAATCTGACAGTGGATAGGTCTAACTATAAATTCATGGTTTTCTCCATGGGAGTCAATCCATAGAGATCTATGGGCAAAGCTAAGAGATGCTAGCTCAAAAATATTATTATGTATAGCCATATTTAAGCACAAATCTAACATGAGTCGAGACAGATCAAATTTCATGTGCAAACTTTTTTACAGTGTAAAATACAATGTGTTTTCTTAGTGTTTAAATTGTATTTTTGAATGATAAATAGAGTATACCTATAAGAACGAAATAACATTTTTATATATACAGTACATGTGCATATAGACATTTGTCAAGCAAATTAAAGCAGTATTTGTTATAAATATATTTTAAGTATATGCCCATATTTATTCTTGTTAAGTTATTTATTGATAACCCACATTGAATTTTTTTCTATACAACATTTAGAATGTTTAATTTAGAAAATTATAAATATAATTAGATATATATGAAGTTCATATCCCATCAATTGATTTGTTTCAAATAGTTTATTTAAATCTCTTGTTGAAATATTTTTTAAAAGTAAAAGATTTAAAATATTACTCATATAATTTTTACTTCTTCATTTATTTTTATGATAGGCTACATTATTTTTCTCTTTAAAACATAATTTTAAATTTTATTTTAAAAAGGGGCCGACCAACAAACAAAATTACAAATCCCCCTCATACAGGGCTTTAGACCAACCTCTTAGCTTAATGACAATATTACTTGATATTATCAATAAAGAGGAGACTTGTCTAAATATATTGTGAGAAGAAACTAAAAGGAACCTCCAAATTCCAAGAAATTTATGTTTCAAATCTTCATTTCTATCGATTTACAAATACATCCCTTACCAAGTAAGCATAGTTGTAGAGAATCAAGGAATACTTAGACTTAGAGCTAGATTGTAGGCTTAACTATAACTCAGAAGAATGACTTCATCTAAATATAAATACATAAATGCATACTTGTTACAACCTTAAAAAATGTGTTGAACCCACACACATAAGTTATTCGAATGTTTGTATATGCGTCTACTTAAAATGTTTTTACAATATTTTCTCTTTTTGCATTTTCTGAAGTTGGTCGATTATATTATAATAATTGGCCCATAAGTTTGAGTTCTTTCTTCATTTTCTCATATTGTTATTTTTGGATTTTTTTTTATAGATTTATTATATTTTGATTTTTTTAAAATAAAATATATTGTTACTAAAATATATGTTTTAAATATTTAAAAATTACAAATTAAAAATTCATATTATTACTAAAATTAATATTTTAATTTTTATTATTGGAAATATTAACTTTTAATTATAATTAACCTAAAACATATTTTTGAATACCTTTAATAATAAAACTAAAATAATTTTATTATTTTCATTTAAAAATAAACATACCTAAAATTAATGCTCAAATCTCTACCTTACTCATAGAACTCAATCAAAATAAAGATATTGAAATCTCTATAAGGAACAAAAAAATTCATCAAGATATAGGTCCATTAAATATATAGTCACAAAAAAAATACATAATGTGCGCAACCTTTGCATATATTACATTCTTTATTTAGACAAAATGTATATTCATAAAAGAAATACATCATGTATATTCATAAAAGAAATACATCATGGTACTTGACTTGCCAGAACTTTGCATATGATACTTTTTTTTTAATGTGGTTTCCTATTTTCGTTTGGATTGAAACAGACATCGCCGTCAAACGTCAAACTCTATAACGGCAAAATTTCTTCGATCTAAACTATCGAATAAGATGGAACAAAGCGGTTGATATTAACATACAGATTATTTTGGATCTTTGAAGCAAAAGCTAAGCTGATATTTTTTAACTTTTGTTTTAGTATTAATCCGTATAACGCTTCCTTTAATTATATCTTCTGCTTCTTCAGTATTAGTACATACATTGCGTGCCCATCAAAATTTTATCATACTCTTGCGTGTCTGTATTTCTCCGAGAACTTTTGGTACACAACATTTGATATTGTTCACAAGCAACACATCTATGCACCGGAAAATGAAATCGTAAGATAATTTGACTTGGAGTTGTTTATAATGTGATTTTTTGAAAGTTTTTCTGGTGGGTTTTCCTGTCAAAATCTAGTAGCAATTTATTGGAATCACAAGTATGATAACTAGTTTCTGCACAATCAAAGCATCCTAGGGGTTTTTCAGGGTGCTGAATCCAAATATGCAGTTAAAAAACTATTTTAACTACAACAAATCAAGATTTAACCTCAATTTCTTCCACTGGATTCCATCACCAGAATCTCCAAAAAATCGCATTATAGACAAATCCATTTTACTTAACTACATGGAATAGTTACGATAAGTATTATATTGTATTGTTTTATGGAACCGTTGAAACGAATTTAAACGCACATGCCCAAGGAGTGGTTGCCCTATGTGACAGATACAGAGAGCAGTGGGGCTTCGATAACATCAAAGTTCAAACGAATTTATGCCAAGTAATGGGCGCGTGTAGTTTGTTATAATCTTTGACATATTTCATTACAGTAAGAGTTTGTTAGAGAAATATTTGCAGAAAAGCAGCATATTACAATAAAGCAATCTATCAAACTTGAATAATGGCCATTCGCGTTTATATTAGGGAAACTATGAAAACTCAGAGTTGCACTAATAATGGCCACTTGCGTTTATATAATGGAAACCATGAAACCTTGGAGTGGATGAAAGTTTCAAAGGGCCTCGGAAGGAAATACAGCCGTTGAAGGAAGCGGGAGAGGATTGTTTTATTTGCAAAGGGTGAAAACAGCAGAGCTCTTTACACGGCCCAAGAGACGATGGATTTCAAAATATGAAATGGGAAACACATGTTAATACTAAAACGCCGTCATCATGTGGGTTGCTGGGTAGGTTAATCCTGAGGCTCAAGGAAGCGGCTGCATCAATACGCACGGGCTATTTAGAAGTAGCAATGGGCTGCCTTTAACATTGAGAGACACACTGAACCCGATTCTGATACCTTTCTACGATTTATGCAGTGGTTCACAGAGGCATGTGCAAAGCAAACGCAGAATTACAATTTCAGTATGTGGGAAGTCTGTCATGCGACCATGTGCTCTCCAGGATTTGAGATGCCTATTCCCATTAAATCTGTGGACGGGCAAACAACAATTGTGGGAATAGATAGAGGGTTCGTTATGAACAATCCCGCAGCGGCGGCCATTACTCATGTGTTGAATAATAAGGTTGACTTTGCGTCTGTTAATGGGGTGGATGATATCTTGGTGTCGTCCTTGGGAGCGAGAGCAATTGATTGTCCATAAAATAGTGGGGAATAGTGGAATGGGCAAGGCCGATTATGAATATTGTGAGTGAAGAAATCTCAGATATTGTGGATCATGCAGTGAGCGTGGCTTTTGTTGAAATGTAATTTCAACTGCGCTCCAGAAATGAGCGAACTCAGCGATTCAGCGATGAGCGAACAGCTGATATCGCATCGGCATATCGCATCGGCGAAATAGAAGTGGTGCTTTATAAAGTTGTTTTTACCATTTGCGATGAGCCGGACCCGATGAAGGAAATAATCTCTTTTTGATAAATTATCGGGTCCATATTATTTTCGCTATCGGCGAAAACCAAGTGTGCAGTCTCTTTCCCATGCGATAAGCTCTGACCCGATATTGTGGACCCGACTGCTGTTCAACATTTTGCTTAATATTATTTCGGGTCCGCCAGTGGGAAGTTTCATTTTCTTTATATAAATTTCAGGCATATATTATAATATATATATCGGTGGTATCGGGCATGTGGTGATCGGGATTTCGCAATCGGCAGAAACAATGGGTACACATATGTGTGACATGCGATAAAGCCTGGACCGGATAAGAGCTCCTAAAGCATATTGTATAATGTTGATATAAAAGCCTGGGAAATGATTTTGACGTGAAGTGAAAGTCTCTTACCGCCGTTTATCTCAGTAAGACAGTAAATGCTATTTACTGTGGCTGGGTAAGTTTTTGGTAAAGTTTTTAATTCTTCCTGAGCGGGAGTATGGGCATAGAAAAATATCAGTGAAATCATTTAATTTTTTACTGTCTTCTTTTTTACGGAAGTATGGGATGTAAGTCCTCCCTCTGGTAAGTCATATATTAATGTAATTTTTTGGTAAATGTATTGTAAGAGAGGTGAAACGCACAGCAGTGCAAGAGGAATGTTTTATGAATATGCATCTTGGGGTCACGCAGCAGCGTGAGTAAAAAAACTCCTCTGTGTAATTTTTTTTTTAAGTGGAATGCAAGCGGTGAATTCCTCTGTGAGTGAGGAAGTTTATGATTTGTAAATGCATCTCTTTTAATATAAATCCTTGGTGTGTAAACTGTCCTCTGTGCTCAGAATTCCTTTTATGCTTCCGCTGTGTTAAAAGACTCTGGGCAAAACAGAGCATTGTCTCTGTGTGAAATTTTATTGTTGTTTTTGGGATTTTCCCAGAAAAATTCCCCAACAGTGGTATCGGAGCTTGTTAGGCTCTTTGAAGACATTCAAAGAAGCTGTAGGAAGGATTTTGTTGTAGTATCTTCTCCAGCAAAGTGAAGACTCAGCAAAAGAATTCAGGTATCTCTCAGACAAGTTTTTTTTAAGTTACTGTTGAAAGATCAGTCAGTATTTTAAATACACAGTCAAGGATTTAAAGGCATAGCTGAGAATGCAAGGTATGGCTAGCACAAGCACTAGCATGGGTTTGTTTAATCCTCAATTCCCACAGTTCAATGGGACAAATTATGACTATTGGGCAATAACCATGAAAGCCCTGTTTGCCTGTCAAGATTTATGGGAACTTGTTGAAGATGGTTTTGATGAACCAGCAGATGAGACTGAGTTTAACAGATTAACTCAGGGGGAGAAAGACCTATTGAAGAGCAATAGGAAGAAGGATGCAAAAGCCATTGTATTTTTGTATCAAGCATTAGACAAGAGTGTGTTTCCAAGGATAGCAGGAGCTAAGACATCCAAGGAAGCATGGAAAACACTCAAGACAGCCTACCAAGGCATGGAGAAAGTGAGAACAGCAAAACTACAGTTGCTGAGGAGAGATTTTGAGAATCTCAACATGAAGGAGTCAGACAATATTGACTCATTCTTCACACATGTAATTGGTCTAGTCACTCAGATGAGGACTCATGGAGAAACCATTGAAGATAGGAGGATTGTGGAGAAAATATTGAGGGTCTTACCCTCAAAGTTTGATGCTATTGTCACCACCATTGAAGAGACAAGGGATCTCTCAAACTTTTCAGTTGATGAACTTCATGCATCACTGATAACTCATGAGCAGAGGTTGAGTAGAAATGAAAACTCATCTCTAGAGCAAGCCTTCAAAACCCAGATGTCTTTTGGAAGAGGAAGAGGTCAAGGCAAAGGAAACAAAAGAGGAAGAGGCAGAAGCCAGGACAGAGGTGGAAGGAACAGTCCAGCAAATGCTCAAGGAAGAGGCAGCAATTCAGATCAGAACCAAGGCCAAGGCAGCAGCCAACAAAGAGGACAACATCATGCTCAAGGACAGAGGTATGAGA
>APFE030809133.1:17309-38104 GCA_000404065.3 Pinus taeda
AGTAAAGATATAAGGAGATAAGTAAAAAATACAATAAAAATATAGTTTTCTTTATTTTTCATTAAAATTAATCTCTTATTTTATTATTTTAGTTGTTATTTTATTATTTTACGTATGAGACCCATTTTAGACCTTAAAATTCCCCTGGTGTAAATGTTGTAATTTAATTATAGATAGTAGTAGAGAAAATTTGTTGTCCATGGAGGTGATTCGTAAGCTCAAATTGAAATGCTTCCCAATCCATATAGGGTTTCATGGGTATAGAAGTGTTAGAAATCCATCGTGACAAACAATGTTTCCTAAGGCTTCCATATAAACAACCTCAATGAATAGAACTTAGATGATGTGGTTGATATGGATGTATGTCATGTGTTGCTTTAAAGATTATGCCTATTTAAGAAAAATCTACATGATGCTATGGAAAATACATACGAATTTAATAAGGATGGATGACATTACAAGCTAGAACTAATGGTGGAAGATGATACAATAGAAATGGATAGAGTGATAATGGAAATAGTGACAACAAAAGTGGTCAAGTAATCTTGTGTTTCGCCAAGGATATTTTGAAGGAATGAAAAAAGTAAAAATTCTTTTTTTCCATGATACCAAAGAAGGGATGAGGAAAAGAGTCACATGCTAGTGAAAATTTATATTTGTTGGATGAGTTTTCAAGAATTTTAGTAGATGATATGCCAGTGGACATGCCTCCCATGAGAAGTATTTCATATCAGATTGACTTGATTTTAAGATAAAGTCTACCTAATAAGTATCCTTACCAAATTGTACCAATCATTGTTTAAGAGATGAGACTATGTAGTGAACCTCAACAAACAAGAGAGAATAAACCATAAAATTTGGGAATTAAATGTTTTTCTTCATAAAATACCAAAACATTCACACCATATATAACACAAAAATGAAGACCCCTTAAGGTACAATAAAACCAATTACTCCTTATGGAAGGAACCACTTTACAATTTGTACTTGCAATAAAGTAATACATCCAACATGTCTCCAAGACAATGATACACATGTATTTATAGTTCTCATGAATATTGTTAATAGTATATTCCAACTACCCCTTACTACTATATTATTTCAGGTTAAATCCCTAATGCACCTATTTATTACCTATCAACTATCATAGAAGCTTATTCTATGATTATGACAACACCACATGCATTATCCCCTTAGGTACCTTCTTACGTACTCCTTATTATCCTCCCTAGGTACAAGATATAATATCACCAATAATAAATCATGGTAGAGGGGTTGTAAATAGCATGACATATTGGAATTTCTCTTGGGCTATCACCATATTCTAATACATTGAATTCACACTCATCTACTAGTAATTACAATATTCTAGTGATTCATCCCATTAAATAGAACAAAATGTATAGTGTTGTAGATGTGATTTTTACACCAAGAAACAAGCCAATTAACATTTTCATTATTCATATAAAGCACACATGCATATGTAGTTTCTTATTCCTGGTGAAGAAGGCTCTAGCTAGAAACGCAATAATGGGTATAAGATTGTGCTAATATGCCTAAATTAAATAGTGCAAATACATTAATATAAACCCAACAATGTAACCAAATGATAACTAGAACAAAAAAATATAGCAGACACAAAAAAGGTGATCAATCACATGCCATAACAACAAAGATTTACTCTAAGATGTTCCAGGAAACACGAAACACAACTAGGAAGAAAACAAGATTATAAAGGATTTTCATTAAGAAGAATTGATAAAGAAAAAGTGTGTGCTATGAATAGAAAACCTTATGCATTGTAACTCACTAGTAATAATAAATTTATTAGTGGATTGAACAACATTAATATTTGATCATGCATGGCTAGGCATAATGTCTCTCTTGTCCTACAAGCTTTGAACTTATTGTCTCTTAGATGGCTCCTCTATAGAACTGAAATTATTCATTTACTCTTAGTCTCTCCTCTATTTTTATGGGGCTTCCTTGGAACGCCAACCATAACAATGGTTCATTTCAACTTCCAAGTAAACTTTCAAACATTTTATAACCTTTTCCAAAAAACAAATTAAATTCTTATACAAATTTACAAAGATATTTTGGTAGGGGTTTGATTCAAATCAAACTTCCCTATTTACAATATTTTATTCGTTGAGAGCTTAAACTCCATTCGTTGTTCTTATCTATCTTCAAACATCCTCTATCAAATATCCAAAAAAGGGTGCAATGTAAGTTGCAGACAAAAGATATGGGATTCCCTTTAACATAAGCCTATTGTCCATATTCTTGTTAGAGATAGAATTTGTTGTTGCAATAGGTCATTGTATAATAACCACTACACAAGTGAAAAGAGCAAGAAACTTCTCTTTTCCCTTCACCTTGAATCTCCAAGCTTTCTTCTTGGTTATTTGGTTCTTAGGATGGAGTTCTAGGTGAAATTTTCAACATTTGGCCTCCCAATCTCCACTCAATATATAGTACTTGAAATATTTCTTATATGGGTTGCTTAGCCTTCTAGAGTGCCAAGAATTACTAGGCTTATGACCTTTTCTTACAATAGAGACAAACCAAATATGGTATGCCCTACCATATCAATTTGTTATCAAGCTTTTCCATGGGGTCTTGGATAGATGGTGATCGAGTGTGTTATTAATGCATTCCTATATGTTAAGTCGCTAGTTCGATTCCCCACCCTATTCTGGTGTTATTATTGGACATGACCATGATATAGCCACACCAATGCCAAATTTACCCAAAAAAAAGTGATAAACCTTGCAAACCTAGTTACCTGGTCCCTTAAGAGTTAGAGTAGATTTGGATGGTGGACTCATCCCTTGGCTACTTTATTCCAAGCTTATACAATAATTTTTGAGTGATTTACTACATAGATCTTTTTTCAGTTGTCTTTCCTTTATGAGAATAGCTTCTTTTATAATTCCCCTTTCCTTAACAAAGGTGGTTTAATATTAACTTGTGCTTGCTTATTCTTCACCAAATCATAGGCATTTATGCTTGGGCCTCTATTGAGCTACAATAGGTATCACAGTCCCTTGCCCTTCCTTGGTTATCCCTTGGTCATCACAACCTATTTTCCTTATGAGCTTGGAATCAATGCATCTAATATGATTTTCAAAGAATAGGGTCTTCACCTTATTGAAAAAATATCTTACCATGTTCATTCATAAAAGGGGGTTTAAATTTGTGAAAAATAAAGTCAATATATAATAGGTGTTGTGGGGGGGATGGGAGATATTAGAGGTTTTCTAGGTATTAGGGGGTATAGAAAGATTTTTCTAGAAATAATATGGGTTTTCTTATTGGAAAGATATATTGGGATGAGGGTTCAACAAATGGCCTTTTGGAGGTATTTATCAATCTATGGTGAAATTAGGGGTATTCTTTAATATCCCATGAACACATGTGCTAAGTCACAAGTTCTTTGAGGAAGACTCATTTGAAAGTCACTAAAGGTCTCTTTTGAAAGGGCCATGGAATGTGATTTTACCATGCATGACCATCTCATGGTATTGGATTCCGTAATCACAATAGAAGGGACTTGCTTGGTCTCTTGGAAAACTACTTACAACTTCTTCAAGGCCACTTCCTTCACTATCAAATATTGATATTGTTCAGTTGTCACCTAATCAACCTCTCCTCTTACCAATATCCAACTTCGTGAATTTATCCTCCAATTGCAAGAGTCATCATCTTCTTCTATCTAATTCTACCCTAGTGGTGGTTAAGGAGTCCTTGGGTTTGACAAGTTCATTTCCCATCTCATCATATTTCCACTCTAATACAAACTTTCCTATTGGGTCTATCTATTGAAGTCTCTAAAGTCTTCTAGCTTATCCCTCTTCAAGGTATTTGATGAACCTTCTTTGATACCTTGTGATCCATAAATGATAGGATTATGGCCTATCCTTTTCATCAAAATGGATTCGTTGCAAAAATAGATTTTGTTCTCTACGCTTGAATGAGAAAATATAGATAGCTAGGATAAAATGGTCAAAACAAATGATGTTTAGACATACACCATAGAACACTCCTATGTGTGTTTGCAAGTTTATTTTATACACTCAAATTTAGAACTCAATTCATGTTCAACACTTCCCAATCACAAATATAGGATATATGGTTGTGGTAGAGTGAATACATAAGAAAATAGATAATTGATTTTTTTCCCACTCCCATACATAATTATCATAGGATGCAAGAACTTCATTTTATCTATTGTTATCACCACAACTAAGGAAACCCACCAATAGTGTTCTAATTTAGAATTGACAACCCATTCTACAAATAAAATTAGCAATTCACCTAACTTAGAATATATCACTAAGCCAAGCAAGAATTGATTGAAGAGTTGGTTATAGGTGGGTCTTATATTCCTTACACAGTGAATCAACTAAAGAAAACTATTTCCATTGGCTTGGAATAAGCACTATGGCTACCAATCAATGGTTCACAGTGCTTCAATCGCCCAAAGAACTGAGAAAGGGAGATGTGGTTGTAATAAGTAATCCAGAGAATTAATCATAAGAAGGTTGTAATTACACCATCATTGATTAACAAATGAAACAGTGGTTAATAAACAAGTGAGGGGTTGTAGATAGCATGACATATTGATATTTCTCTTAGACTATCACTTGCAAGAGGTTAAATTCTCACGCATCTACTAGTGATCACAATACTCTAATGACTTGTAACATTGAATAGAGTAGGAGCTATAATGTTATAGATGTGATTTTTAAACAAGCAGACAAACCAACCAATTAACATATTGATCTTGTAACATGTACATGACACATGCATAAGCATATTTATTATGCCTAGAAAACATATCTCAAGGTAGAAATAGAAATTCATCAGTATTCAATGCAACAAGAAAGATGTCCAATTCAAGACATTCAAAATCCAAATCTTATTCTTTACAAGGCCCACTACTATATTTTGAAGCCCTAAAAGGTGCAAGGTGAAAGTTGGAATGTACATAAACAATATCCTCATCCTTCTACAAGATCAAATATTACACTTCACTAAACGAATAGAACCATAAGTACTCCAATTTATTTCTATTGATTAAGAAATTGTCACTTGTGAAATAATATGAATGTCAATACTTTATATATGTAAATCACTTGTTCCATGATTAATCCGTCATCTAACTGAACTAACGGTGCTCCTTTTATCCAAAGCTAATGTGATAGCCCTTTTTTCTACCCCTCTTATAAATGTCACTATGAATTGTAATTCATGTAAATATTGGGAAAATGTAAATAATGAATGGGTCTAAGGAGTGGACATGGATTCAAAGGTCTAAGGAGGAGTATTTTTTGGTATTGAGTGTAAATCCAAACGGTTTCATTTATTTCCACCACGTATCTCCCCAAAGAATTAAAGGTAGTGTTTTTGCAAGCATTGAAGAAAAGCATGGGTTGACTTTAGAAAAGGACAAAAAAATCCCATGAAGTCCCTCACCTGCGGGACATGTTGTGGAAGTGAACACGAAGGGGTAGTGGGAGAAGGTAGTGGTGGTGGTATGTAGATTAAGAGGATCAAACACATATACATAGGAAGAAAAATTATGCAAGAGCATACGAAGAGAGTGAATACTCTTGGACGCATGAGGATAATTGCAAGAACAATTGCAGAAGAAAAGGTTGAAATCCCAGTGAATGTGCAGGCTTGGAAGCAAGCTAAGGAGTGTGGTGTAAAGATGAATTTATGGTATTGATAAGGTGGAGTTGTGTTGTTCTCTGGCTTATGCATAGAAGGTGGTGACACCATGTACTCTGGTACTTCTTGTGGTGTTTCACAGGTGGAGATCTTGAAGGTGGATTATGGATTCCCATGAAATGATTCTTAATGGATCGTAGGTGGAGATATTGTTGGCTTTGTATTCTTGTAGAATGAATCGGGTGGAGACACCATGGGCTCTAGATTCCTTTAGTGATTGCTGGGTGGAGCACTGTGTGCTCTGGATTCCTTGAAGTGTTTGATTGGGTGGAGGCATTGTGTGCTCTAAATTATTGGGTGTCAAGTGGAGGCATTATGTGCTTTGGATCCCCATGTGATTTGGTTAACTAAACTACTGTGAATATCCCTTCAGCACATAAATCCTCATGCTCTAATTTAATCTAACTCAGGGGTGGTTAGTTGCAAGAAAGATTGCAGTGTAGTTTTCCTATGGTTGGGTGAAGATTTGAAGTCCCTCCCTCAGTTTTCAGTAATTCAAGCTATACAGATAAGTGTATTTACTTGTACTTATGTGTATTGTGAAAAATGGATGTTGTTTATGTGTTATAATAATGAATGTGCCCATATTATTTATGGTGGATTTTTTATTCCAGATTATCTTCAATGATATGTTATTTATATGATTCCATGGCCATGAGAGGCTAGATTATTTTGTGTGTATGTGCTAGTATGACTCTACCATAGGGTTATTTACATGGTCTCGTATTAATACTAGATATGTTTGATTAATTGTTATAATGTATGGGTCTCATCATATGGCATGGCTATGTATGCTTGATTGATTAATATTTTTGAATGTCATTATGCTGCAATATATGATTTATCATAAGTCGTGATAGTAATGTGAAATACCCTCCTTCAGGTGGGAAATTCTATTGTTGTCATGTTCGAGCTACAGAGCAATGTAGCCATGATTTGAGTTGTTATTGAGTGGTTAGTGGGCACGTTGATAGTTGTAATAACGTATTATGGTCAAGATAAATGCCTGGAATAATAGTGTTGGAATGAGGGCTTCATTCATGTTGATATCAATGTTTTCAATGCAATATGATTCAAGGAAATATCAGGTGATGACCCTAAAATCCTCAGAATCCTAAGTCTAAGTGTTGCACAGTGTCAGTCGGTTATGCTTTTCAGGCATGGCAAATGGATCTTGAAGTCCAGAAATCTAGGTCATTTGCAGTTGTGCACTTTTATGAGTGCAATGTATTTGAACTAACCTAGATGACTTGCAAGGAGGCAAGGGAAAATATTAAATTCGAGATGGAGCACATTTTGGGAGATTGAAGGCTTGGAGCCAGATATGGTCGTAAGCTAGATTTCATGGGAAGTTTGGAGTGACATCGACTGATAGAAGTTTCGTTCAAAGTCAGATGTTGTCACGAGAGGCTAAAATATCTTGGATTATGAGACATCCAAGGATGAGGGCAAGGCATGGATGCATGAAGCCCTAGATGAGGGCCAAGTCTATATATGTGTTGTGAGTAGCAGAGATTCAGGTATGTCCTGGGATTCGAGGGTCTAGGAGGTTTGACAAGAATAAACTATGTGCACACCCAAATATCCCTTATATCCATATTTAAAGGGATTTGTTGATTTGTGTAAATGGGACAGGCCTAGTGGGACCCATGAGTAAAAGTTGATGTGGAAAGCACCAAAAATGTGTTGATGAAGCTGCATAGGTGACATGGAGGTGTTGCAGTTAATGTGGAAAGACTATGTGGCTCTCATTGTCTGTCACATGGGAACCTCTTGCTAATGTGGTAAGAGCTGAATGGTCAATATTTGAAGGGTCATAACTTTCAATCCGGGCATCGGATTTAGGAATTGTTTATATCACTGGAAAGCTCATGAATATTTGGATATGACAATGTTATCCAAAATTAATTCCACCAACTTTAGAAAGGAAGAAAAATTTGTAATCTCATTTCCATAATGAGACCATGGAGGTTGGATTAGTTGAAAGTAATGCCTCCCATCTGACCGGGAAATCCAAGGGGGTGGGAGGGAGCATTACAACTAATATATATGAGTACTCATCCAAACTAACAACAAAAATATTGAATTATTTTTTCACCTCCCTATGCAGAGGAGCTAGATATATTCTCATAAGGGATTTTTTCACTCCATGTTACACTTCCCAATCCTTATATATTCCCTTCCTCTTCTCATTTCTTTAATCAATAAGGCCTTCATTGTTGTTGTTTATATCTCGGGAAGGTACTTTTGTATAGGCCTAAGTGTCTAAGCATGCAAAAGACACCCAAGATATCCTTAGAACACTTACTCTAGTGTGAGAAGTTGCATTTGTAACTTAGCTTAAGTTACATTTACAAAAAGCACATAACTATTATGTTGGCTTATTAAGCTAACTTAGGAAAATTAAAGTAAATAACTTTACTTAATACATTTTAATCTAAACCCTTGATCTCAAGTGAGGCAAGATCTAATATCGGACATTAATCACTTTTGGATATTAGAATTAGGGATTTAACTCAATGTAAAGTTATAAAAGCAAGGCTAGGGAGAGGAAAGGACACCATACAATAGCACGAGAATGAGAGAGGCATCTTAGGTGAGTGTGTTTTGATCCAAAGGAGAAGAAAGGAGATCTAGATCAGCCAAGGAGGGTTTGATCAATTGAATCAAATATAGTGTTGTATGCATTTTGAAAATTGGGCTATTTCCCAAGAAGCAAGCCCAAGTAAGTTTTGAATAATTTTTAATGAAAAACTATGGTTCAGCAAAGGGACATCATAAGCAGTGGTTGTGTGAGGGGGTTTTGAGTGCAACAACAATAGTATGTTCATAACAGAGTATCAAAGGAATAACCTATGTGGACAATACGACAAACCAATGAAAGATTAGTAGGTAGAGCAAGGGCCCGCTACATGGTAATAACATGAGGATTAAGTCGTTAATGCATAAGAGGGATTGCATCAACACAAGGTGTTATGGGCTAGTCGTGAGACATCTAAAAAGACATGATTGAGAGTAGAGTGCAGCTACCACAGAGTTGTTGCTACAATTCTACACAGGAAATCAATGGAGTGGTGTTAAGGCAACAGTTGGGAGCAATGTAGACAATCTAATAGAAGATACCGAGAAGTGGGAGTCTCAGACAGTCATTAGATCAATATCCAAGCCATCCCAAATGCATAGTAGGACAAGGTTATTGTTCCAAGCAGGTGTGATGTGAACAATGGTGGGGGCCTACAAGAATTATGGCAAACAAACACTAAGGTAGCACACATAACAGAGCTAGTAGGGGCTAGAAAATCTAGTATAGCTAATAAAGAGGCTAGTGTCATGGCTATATACTTGCAACAAATATAAAGTTTAAGAAAAAAAAGCCTTCAAAAATTCTTCAGTGAGATTTGTTAAAATTATTGCAGTGGGCCTTTGATACAAAGATAGGTTGGATGAAGCATCAAACCTCCTACCTTGGAAGCCTAAGTTCACCCTAGTTCTCAAGGAAAATTATCTCTGGGAGATTTTTTATATCAATATTCCTAAACCCTAAAATCCTCAAGAGAAGGCCATCCTAGAAAAGAAGGAGATAACAATGCAGAGGGTACTCTTGGTTGCCATGAAGGATCATTTGATCCCTCACTTAACTAAGAAGAAGACATACAAGGAGATGTTTGAAGCCTTAGTAGGATTATAACTTAGCAAGACAATAAACGGGAAGATGACATTGAAATATATGCTCTATACTATGTAGATGACCAAATCTAAATTAGTGATGAGTTAGATGATGAGGATCACACAAATTCTTGATCGTCTTGCAGTAGTGGGAGAAAAGGTAGAAGACTCATAACTAGTAAATGTGGTGTTGAATAGGTTCTTAGAGGTAAGGGATTTTATTATCATAGGAGTTTGTGCTTGAGATAAAGTAACCACAATTTATAGGCTAAGATTATTATATCTAAAAGGGAAATAGGTGATAGTTAAAGGGGAAAATAAGCAAGCAGGAAGATGACAAGAACTAGGCTCTCATAGCAAAGGGAAAGGGAATGAGTTTAAGAAAAAGTGAGGAGTAAGCCTCATTTCCAAAGAAGAAGTACTTGACAAAGGTCAAGTGTTTTTCTTGTCATAATATGGGGCACTATGCTTCATAGTGTTTGGAGAGAAAGAAACACAGAAAGGGCGTGTATCCAATTGTAGCTGTGTCAACACAAACTTGGGAGGAGTTTGCCAGGAAGTTCAAAATAGAATTTGTACTTGTTTCCTACCTTACTATAGCCATATTACTAATGGGTGTGTGGCTTATAAATAGTGAATCCAAAAGGCATATGAAAAGAGCATGAGCAATTTGATAACTTAGACAAGTGGGACTAGAAATTGCATGTGGAGATTGATGATGATGCCAAACATGCAGTAAAAGGGTTCGGAACAATGATATTCAAACTTGATTCAAGAGGCATGATAGAATTGAAGGATGTGTTGTGGGTTCTAGAACTTAGGTGGATTTTTCTCTCAGTCGCCATGATGGAGAAGGAGTTATGTGTTGCTTTCCATGATATGAAGCTACTAGAAAGACCCAAGAGATCTACATTTGATGAGGGAAATGTCATAAGATTTAAATAGAGCAACATGTATATGCTAAATGGCCAACCTATCTGAGCAAAGGCACGAATCAGAGAAGTGAAAGAGAATAATAAATGGATAGCTTTGAAGGTTGAGTAGTAGTCAACATATTCTTCTAAATCTGTCAGGAAGGTATCTTGGTACGAGATGACCTTACAATATGTTCAGAAGCAAGAGGCTTCTAGGAACTGGGCCAAGGACAAAAATATTTCAAAGATGTTTCCAAAACATATGGCAGGGAAGGCTTCCAATTATGAGAGAGAAACCAAGCCATGGATGCAATTCCAGGATCAAAGTTAATTCCGCGTGGTAGAAGTACCTCCCTTACTGAGAGGGAGTGTTGATGTTTTTATCTCGAGAAAGTACTTTTTCACAAGCCTAAGTGTTTAGGTGTGTAGAAGTCACCCGATATCTCCTTAGAACACTTTCTCTAGTGTAAGCAACATGCATTTGTAACTTAGCCTAATTGAGACTTACGAAAAGCACATAATTATTAAGTTGGCTTATTGAGATAAAGTAAACTTAGGAAAAGTAAAGTAAAATGCTTTAGTAAATATATTTTAAGCTCATCCCTTGATCTCAAGTGAGGCAATATCTAATCTCAGCCAGCAATCACTTTAGATATTAAGGTTAGGGATTTAGCTCCATGTAAAGTTATAAAATCAAGTCTCGGGAGAAAGAGAAGACACCCTATAGCAACACAATATTGAGAGAAGAATCCCGATGAGTGTGTTAGTTTCATGGAAAGGGAAACAAGGAGATCTAAATCAGCCAAGTAGGGTGTGATAAGTTCGATCACATTCGATGTTGTATGTATTTCTTGAGTTGGGCCATTTTCCCAAGAAGGGAGCCCAAGTAAGTTCTAAAGAATTTTAAATGAAGAATTATAATTGAGCATAATTTGCTGTGTCATTTTTGTGATTGATATTGGTAAATTTTCCTTCCATTGAATTTATTTTGTTAATACCCTATCTATGTTTTTTATTCAGTAGACATAATTCTACTTGAAACTAATTGTTAGATTGCTAGGGTAAGAAAAATTAACATTCATCATAAAATATTAGGTTTAGGGAATGTGCTAAAGTGTGCAATGGAGTGTTAAAGTAGTTTTATCTCTCAATGGGCTATGGCCACGCATAGCAAATCTCTACCAATGGATTCACTCTAATTGGACCAACAACTGCAAGGTTCTCCTCTGCTCAAATGGTTTCTTCATTGTAGTGTTTGCTTTCAGTGAGGACTACCAAAAAGCATTAACTGAAGGCCCGTGGTTCTGGGGCTCGGCAGGTTTATTCCTCACCCCTTGGTTCCCAGATTTCGATCCCTCTGCAGCAATCATCACCAAGCTCCCCATTTGGGTCAGACTTCCTAATCTCCTGGCGCATCTATGGCACTTTGTTGTACTCCAAGGGATTGGCAATACTATGGGCCGCTTTCTAGCCACAGACACCTCTAGAGGGGAAAAAGGCATATACACCTTCGCCAGAATCTGTGTAGAAATAGACATGAGCAAAGGTCTACCTAATCAGATTAATCTCAAAATTGGAGACTTCCATTGGACTTAGACCCTGGATTATGAGAGCACAGCCTTTTGCTGCCGAAATTGCATCACACAGGGCACCTTCAGAGCTCTTGTTCCTCGATGCCTGCCCAAAAGAAGAAAGCCAATCCTAAGCCGAAATCCAAAAGCTGGAAACCTCATGATCCTCCCCCCACAGATGATTTTGATTCCAGCTCAGATGAAGAGGAAGGGGATGCAAAAGAAATGGACGCAATGCGGGCTCAGGATCCTCCCTCGACTGGTCCTAAGGATTCTATTGTCCCACCAAACTCACAAAAAAGAACCCATGATTCCTCTCCCTCAGATTCAGACAAGGAGACCTCTCCATCAGCCCAGCTCAGTTTGCAAATCATACCAGCTCAGCAAAGTAATATTGGTTGGGTCACAGTTGGTAAAAAGAAAGGAAAAAATTGTCGAATAGTTGATTCTGCCCATGTTGGGTAGAATCCTTTGTTCTGCTCCTGTTACTCTGTTCTTCTTGTTACTTCTTGTTTAGCACTACTCTCTTCTTGTTTCCTCTTAGGAGCCAAGGTAGATAGTCTATCCTTTCCGGCTGCCTGTTTTCTTGCTTCTCTTGGTTGTAACTTCATATTGTACCATAAGTCCTCTTAATAAAATTAGTCTTTACTGAGAAAAAAAAAACAAGAAGGATGGTTGTGACTATCCAAACCGCCACAAAACAACAAAAACTATGGTATAACTATTCCAAAACACTACAGTAAAATTGTCCAAAACACCACAAAACTAATAGAAATATATATTTGTAACAACCCAAAACACCACAAAACAACAAAAAGATAATTGTTGCAACGTAATGATCTAAATCCTCTCTTGTTGAATCGTCCTTGCTCAAATCCCCTTGTTATAATCACCCTTGCTCAATTTCTTAGGTTGGGTGCTCAATTTTCCTTTACTCAAGCCTCAATCAATGTGAGGACAAATGAAAGAGACCTCCTTTAAAAGAAATTTTAAATTTATAGAGGCTTGAAGAAATTTCGAAAAAGAATAACTTTATTTTCACACCATTAAAAACCAATTTTTGTGAGTCATGGGCAAATTTGCGTGCCACATTTGCACATTGTATGACTTGAAATGGGTTGTATGAGCACAGAAATGCATAGTTGAGTGATTGTACGCATTGGAGGGTGAATCGCAGCCTAGGTTTATTGGAATTGAAGTTCTCAAATTCATGAACTTTTTTCATTCACCCTGTTGGGGTTTCATTTGCAACTATAATCCTAAAGGTATCGCAACATAGTTTTATTGGAATTGAAGTTCCTAAATTCATGAACTTTTTTCATTCACCCTATCGGGGTTTCATTCGCAACTATGATCCTAAAGGTATTATCCACCGTTTCTCTATCCATCCTAGAGAGAGTTGTTTTCTTGACCTATGCTTCAATGTATTCATGAGTATTCTTTTCTAAATTTGTACTCTGTTAATTTTATGCAGTGGGCCCTCTTCATCATCCAATATTTGTCAATGAAATGGTTATCATCCTTTATATTATGTTTTTATTTTAGAATCATGTACTCTACATATGTGTTATTTGTTAACAAATCAATATAGGATGTTGTATATTTTTATTTTTGTTAACAAATCAATATAGGATGTTGTATATTTTTATTTTAGAATCATGTACTCTATCTATGTGTTATTCATTAACAAATCAATATAGGAAGTTGTATTTGCATAATCTAATTTGTGTATATATTTAAAAGTTTTTTTTAAATATAGTTTTATCTACTAATTATGTGCTAATATAAATCTCTACACATATACTAAAATATATAAAAACAGTGACTCTTATTAGATTTTTCTATTTTATTAAAATATTTCCTTAAGGTATTTTTAACAATTAAAAAATATTTCCTTTTAATAATGGTATTAGTGAATTTAGAAAGTGGAACCAAAAACATTTTAGTGAATTTAGAAGGTGTAACCAAAAAGCATTTCAAAGGTGTAAATCAGGAATTAAGATGGATCTAGCTGGTTCAATTCCCCTTTAAATAAGTTATTTTAATATAACTTTTAATATATAATTTTAATATAACTTTTCTTTTTCTTTAATTTTAATATAACTTCTTCTTTTTTAAGAATCTATGATATGATTTTCACCAAAGCTTTATTGACTTCAAGATGTAAAACTACGCAGCTGGTATTGAGGATCTCGACTCACAGACTTACTTGTAGAGAGAGGAATTTCGATAGATTTCTGAAAAATCGACTCCGAGACGGGTCTCTGCACTGACAGACGTTACGTCCAACATCCATGTAGCAGGGTTGATTCCTGGTGTGATTTTAGGAACACCTTCAATTGCCTCCAGGTAGTCGATGAGCATTTGGGAATGGCGACCAAGGGGTCCAATGTAGATCATCTTTCCCCCTCGTTTCATCAACACTAGCTACGTTTCATCCAGAAGATCAAATATTACTACGAAATTTCAACAGAATGAATACTGAATAATTTGCGAATATATCTGGAATGTACCTCATCGAAGGCCTCGAATATATCAATGCTGGGTTGATGAATAGTGCAAACGACAGTTCGTCCAGTATCGACGGTGTTTCGAATAGTTCTCATGACAGTAGCAGCAGCCCTCGCATCCAGTCCAGATGTTGGCTCGTCCATGAAAATTATTGAAGGATTGGATACCAGTTCTACTGCTATTGTCAATCTCTTTCTTTGTTCTATGGACAGGCCATTTACTCCAGGGAAACCGACCAGAGCTCTACTTAGGTTGTTCAACTCTATAAGATCCATTACTTCTTTCACAAAAATCTGATCATTAGACAGGATCGGTGGTTAACGATCTGAAACTAATAGTGCTAACTCTAGAGTAGTAATTAATTGACCAGAAAGTATACACTGAAATGCAACATTACCTCTCTTGTTTCAGAATTCACCTCCTCTCCCAGACGAAGCCAAGATGAGTATACGAGGGATTCGTATATTGTAATAAATGGTGAATGAATATCAGTTTGTTCGCAGTAACCAGAAATTCTTGCAAAGGTTTGTTGTTTCTTAGGATAGCCAGAGATGGTAATTGATCCTTCCACGTATCCTCCAGTTTTCCTCCCGACAAGAACATCCATCAGTGTGGTTTTTCCAGCGCCACTTTCACCAACTAAAGCTGTAAGTACTCCAGGTCTGAATGATCCGCTCGCTCCACGCAGTAGCTGAAGTCTTTGTTCTGCGACTCCTTCCTTTTTCATTTCCTACAATGTTCATAATTAATCATAACATGACTATTCTAAAGTTTGTAATAATGTAAAAAGTCAGGAAAGTTTGTAATAATGTAAAAAGTTCATTTACTACATTGTTTATAAAAAAATTCTAAAATTTACAATTATATTAAACTAATTTTTTTTACAAAACATCATCAAAATAATAAAACTTCCCTTTAGTACATTGATAAATTCATAATAAATCCAAACAAATATAATTATTATGTTGATACATCGGCTGTTTAATTTCAAATATAGAGCATGGTAACTCGACAGCACATACCGCAGGCATATCTACATAGTAGTTGACGTCCTGAAATGCTAATGACAGAGGTTGGAATGGCAAAATCATTCCTTTTGTTTTCACCATCGGCTCTGCACAAATTGCTTCTTAGTACTCGCGATGGTCAAGGTAATCATGCAAACTTTACTGTAACTTATAATAGATCTATCTAATCACTATATTATAGAATCTAAAAAATTTGAAGGAAATTGTTGGGATTTCATGAAAGATGTTACCAGAGGTTTCACTTTTATGTTGAGGAGGAGGGTGAGGTGGAGAAAACGAATTTGATCCTTTTAATGGAAGGCTCTGCATTTCCCGTTCTTGATTTTCTTCTAACACATCGTCAGCAACGATTGCCTGCGGTTTTCCAAGGGCTGAGAAATATACCCAAACTATAGCATCAGTTGATCGACTCGAAAAACACATGAAAATTATACGAAAAACAAGGAATTTTACTATGAGAGATCCAAGTTGGTCATTACGGTCCAAATAGTGCAACGCGAGCGTGAAGAGGATATTAAGGATAATAACAAAACCCACGACTGCTGCAAGGCTAATCCAATACCAATAGCTCTCCGTGAAAAACCCACCCGATTTCAACAATTTGACTCCAATTTCGTAATTTGGCTGCAAAATCAGAACAACATAACACAAAATAAAACTTTTTAACGCATGAAATGATTTGTTTTTATAAAAGTATCATCCAGCATAAAATATCACACAGTAGAGACCTTTTGCCACCTTGTTGCCAGGAACTCGTTCACTGCAACAGCGTTTTGAGCGTACGAGAGGGGAGATAACCAGTAACCCCATATCCACCAACCTTTAATATCGTCTGTTTGGCAGGAATCCAAAAAATTAGGACTTTATTTTATTTATTTTATTATTGATGAGTCCAATTTGTAAAACAGGGTCCGAACTGTAGGCCATGCTGCCCAAGCTAAGGCCTTACAGTGGACGCTATTTTTTTTTTGGAAAAAAAAAAACTTTTGTGTGCAAAAACAAAAGTTGTTACATCCTTTTATGTTCATCAACAACCAATCACTACCAACAGAGATCACAGCGTGGAAGTCAAAATGTCTGGAACAGTGTCCACTATATTTACGAAGTTAGGATTTGAATGGGTTATGATATTAATAAAAAAAAAATTGATTCATATATTATTTTGAATTAAAATTTAGTGTGATATGAATTTGAATTTGAATGGGTTATTTTTTAATAGTTGGGAAAATTTACTGTCAAATATGTTGTAAGGATAATCATATTTTGTTGTTAATTTTAAATGTAGGTTGGCTCATATTTTTAGTCACAGAAAATTCACACTACTTAGAATAATCAGCTAATAATCTTTAAAAAGCAAGTTTTCACTTTTACCAGATACCTTTGGATTTTGGTTAAAAAAAACTCTTGATCAAACAAAAATAATTTTAAAACATACTCTAAACCAATTTTAAATTAATTAAAAAATTAATTTATATATTATTTTGAATTAAAATAAATAAAATATAAAAACAAAATAAGAAAAAGAGACAAAAGATTGAAAAGTTTTGAATTCGGCAAAACATTTTACTTCACCAAAAATTTCTTTCATCCTTGTTATCCTCTCAAAAATACTTCCACAAATCAAATAAAATGAGTTTCCACTTCATGCATAAATTAAACATTGTTCTCTATTTTATTAACAGCTAAAGCAACAAAGGACATGGTAAATTGTTGTGATAATGATTTTAGTAGCAGAAGCAAGAAGAAAGACTTACACTGATTCACATATCCCCCGAACTACACCCATAAAGACATGGTTGAATTTTTTAACATATCGTCATATTTTAAATATTTCAGTATTTCACTTTAATATGATATAGAAATATTTGAGATTGTAAATTTTGATATGATTATAAATGTATTAGTATATTATATAAATCAATATTTTTTTCAGTATGGAGGAATGGTATATTGAGTAGAGAGGTTTATTGAGCTTAAAGGCTTATTTTACATTTTACAGTTTAGTATGATATGTATCGTTCTGTTATTCAAAATTTGAAATTTTATTCTTATTAAATAAAATATTTAATAATATTAATTCATAAAAAATTACACATGAAGAAATTGAATCCCTCTTCCGCACATATTAAATAATATTTAAAATATATCTATATTAGTGATACTAATTATAATAACAAAATAAAAAATAGAAAAAATAGAAAATTATACCCCTATGAACCTGGCGGAAATGCTCAGTCTGAATTAGGTTCAGAAACAAACACAAGAAATGAAGAGGAAACATGGATGAATTACCTAGGACTTGGACTGAAGTGACTTACTAAACAGAATTACTATCCGAACTTCTAAATTCATTGACCTGACGCGTGCCTGACGCAGCAGCATTTCGTTTGGTATATATACACAATGCTCTTACAGAATTTGGTTTGGTTATATATTGCTCTTACAGGGTTTGAAGAAAAAAAAATAATAATCATATTTTTGTGAAAGAGATTAAGATAATTTTTTATTCAAACTTAATTACAAATAAATAAATATTGTTTCAATATTTAATTATCATATTTTTTATAGTTAATACTAAAACAAATGCTTATTTAGTCAATTAAAAATAATTTTAATCATAACTCAAAGCATTATTTACCAGGATTATAATCACGGTATTTTTTTTTCAATACTAAAATAAGTTAAACCAATCGATAAGAAATTTGTATATATAACTAAAGAATCTAAATACCGAAGTTCCAGGCACTGATCATAATAATTCAAAATTTGCAAAAGCAAAATTATGGATTTCCATACCTCTGGATATAATGAACCCACCCAAGACGAACGTGATTAAGAGTACAAATGCACCAACGGTGTTTGCGATTATGATATTTCGTGCCACAGCAGCTATTAACCGAAACAGTGCCAAACCTGTTTGGTGGAGTGCCACCAATAACAAAAAGTGTCGAAAAAACCTATACAGGGTAAAGAACCCTCGTCAGCATATTTGAAAAAAAAAAGAGCGATTGAAATTTCACTATTCAGAGATTCATCATGGAACTTTGTTTAAAATCGACGGGAATAAACTGGTGTGATTTTAGAAAATATTTTAATTTTATTAAATTATTTGGAGGAAAATTTTCAGGATTGAGAATAGGTCTATAATGAGTACTTGGATGAAGGGTAATTGAAAAAAAAAAATTAGTTAAATTCATTTATAAGGGGAAGAAATAAATATTATTTTCTTTGTTTAATTTATTTTTTTACAAATAACTTATTAAACTTATATTATTCCTCTCAAAACAAATAAAACGGAAAATAGCCTGCCTGTTTTTTCAGGGATTTAGTTCTTAGTTTTTAATATTGGGATAAAGAACTGTTCAACTATTGAATCAAGTTCTAAATTGAAATCTAATAGACCCTTGACCGAAAATCTAACAATATATCGTTTGATTGCTGCATGGTGTAAATGTACTTACCTGCTTGGGGCTGGGGCAAAATCGATTGTATAATAGGTAAGAGATACCCATGCTGTAGATTCGATTAAAGAAAGAGGAATTTCTGTAATGAATATAGCAAGAGAATATGCCCAGGCAGGGTAGAACATGAGATCTCTCTGCTTGTAGAAGACTGGAAGTTTTTCAATTGTGGTTGCAATGCCTGAAAGTCCGTTGAACATATTCATGACGAGACCAAGGAATAGAGCTCCAAAATGTTGGGGAATTTTTCTGGGAAAATCTCAAAACAACAATAATTCATACACAGAGACAATGCTCTGTTTCAACTCCACAGGGATTTTAATCACAGCGGAAACATAAAAATTGTGACCAGCAAACATAGTCTTCACACACACAACAAGGATTTATATTAAAAGAAAATGCTCTTACAAATTATAGTCTTCCTCTGTCACAGAGGGATTCACCGCATTGATTCCACTTAAAAAAAATTACACAGAGGAGTTTTTACTCACGCTGATGCGTGACTCCAAAAATGCATGTAGAGAACAATGCATATCCAGAACATTGTATTTCGCACTGCTGTGCTTCCTTCTCATTACAATACATTACATTTACCAAAAATTACATTCATATATGACTATGGGAGAGAGGACTTACATCGCCATACTTACGTAAAAAAGAAGACAGTAAGAATTAAATGATTTTACTGATATTTTCAATGCCCATACTCCCGCTCAGGAAGAATTAAAACTTCACCAAAAACTTACCAACCACAGTAAATAGCATTTACTGTCTTACTGAGATAAACGGCAGTAAGAACACTTTCACTTCACCTCAAAATCATTTCCCAGGCTTTCACATCAACATTATCCAAAATGCTTTTGGAACTCTTATCGGGTCGGGACTTCATCCTATGACACAACTTGTGTGCACCGATGGTTTTCCCCGATACCGAAATCCCGATCACTCATGCCCCGATACCTCCAAAATATATATTTTAATATTTGCATAAAATTATATATAAAACGAGCCACTTGCGGACCCGAAATATTATGAAGCAAAATGTTGAGTTCCCATCGGGTCCAGGATATCGGGTCGGGACTTCATCCCATGACACAACTTGTGTGCACCGATGGTTTCCCCCGATACCGAAATATTTGTGGACCCGATAATTTATCAAAAGAGGTTGATTCCATCGTCGGGTCTGGCCCATCGGCAATAACAAAATTTTGGCTGCAATTTCGCCGATCCGATATCGGCTGTTCGCTCATCGCTGAATTCACTGGGCTGTCTGCCTGTGCTTATGGAACCTCCCGACGCGATTTTTAAATTGGATGTCGTCGCTGCTCCTGCACGGCAGTTGGAATTAACATTCCAACACTCCCCTTTAATTTCAACTGCTGGGCATTCAACCATACCCAAACACTTTCTCAAAAATTCAAAGCTTTTCTGATCCAGTGGCTTTGTTAAGATGTCTGCGACCTGTTCTTGAGTCCTGCAATGTTCAAGAACAATTTCTCCATTGTTCACCAATTCTCTGATGTAGTGAAACCTTGTATCAATGTGTTTCGTTCTCTTGTGAAACATTGAATTCTTTGACAATGCAATAGCTGAGCTATTGTCACAAAAAATCACTGTTGCTTTTGCCTGCTCTTGGCCTAAGCTTCTCAGCATTCTTCTCATCCACACTGCTTGGCATGCTGCCGCTGTAGCTGCCACATATTCAGCCTCTGCTGTAGACAATGCTACAATGGACTGCTTCTTAGAAGCCCATGAAATGGCTCCAGAGCCCATGTGAAAAACATAACCGGAAGTGCTCTTCCAATCATCAACACTTCCAGCCCAATCACTATCAGTGTATCCAACCAAATCTGAATGTTCTGAGACATTATATAAAATTCCAAAACTTTTAGTGCCTTTGACATA
>APFE030809133.1:46528-89107 GCA_000404065.3 Pinus taeda
ATTACATGTGTGAAGAATGAGTCAATATTGTCTGACTCCTTCATCCACAAATTTTCAAAATCTCTCCTTAGCAACTGTAGTTTTGTTGTCCTCACTTTCTCCATGCCTTGGTAGGTTGTCTTGAGAGTTTGCCAAGCTTCTTTGGATGTCTTAGCTCCTGCTATCCTTGGAAACACACTCTTGTCTAATGCTTGATACAAAAATACAATGGCTTTTGCATCCTTCTTCCTATTGCTCTTCAATAGGTCTTTCTCTCCCTGAGTTAATCTGTTAAATTCAGTCTCATTTGCTGGTTCATCAAAACCATCTTCAACAAGTTCCCATAAATCTTGACATGCAAACAGGGCTTTCATAGTTATGGCCCAATAGTCATAGTTTGTCCCATTAAACTGTGGGAATTGAGGGTTAAACAAACCCATGCTAGTGCTTGTGCTAGCCATTCCTTGCATTCTTAGTTATGCCTTTAAATCCTTGACTGTGTATTTAAAATACTGACTGATCTTTCAGTAATAACACAAAAACTGGTCTGAGAGATACCTGGGTTCTTTTGCTGAGTCTTCACTCTGCTGGAGAAGCTGCTACAGCAAGAAACTCCTTCCTTCAGCTTCTTTGATTGTCTTCAAAGAGCCTCACGTGCTCTGATACCACTGTTGGGGAATTTTTCTGGGAAAATCCCAAAACAACAATAATTCATACACAGAGACAATGCTCTGTTTCAACTCCACAGGGATTTTAATCACAGCGGAAACATAAAAATTGTGACCAGCAAACATAGTCTTCACACACACAACAAGGATTTATATTAAAAGAAAATGCTCTTACAAATTATAGTCTTCCTCTGTCACAGAGGGATTCACCGCATTGATTCCACTTAAAAAAAATTACACAGAGGAGTTTTTACTCACGCTGCTGCGTGACTCCAAAAATGCATGTAGAGAACAATGCATATCCAGAACATTGTATTTCGCACTGCTGTGCTTCCCTCTCATTACAATACATTACATTTACCAAAAATTACATTCATATATGACTATGGGAGAGAGGACTTACATCGCCATACTTCCGTAAAAAAGAAGACAGTAAGAATTAAATGATTTTACTGATATTTTCAATGGCCATACTCCCGCTCAGGAAGAATTAAAACTTCACCAAAAACTTACCAACCACAGTAAATAGCATTTACTGTCTTACTGAGATAAACGGCGGTAAGAACACTTTCACTTCACGTCAAAGTCATTTCCCAGGCTTTCACATCAACATTATCCAAAATGCTTTTGGAACTCTTATCGGGTCGGGACTTCATCCCATGACACAACTTGTGTGCACCGATGGTTTTCCCCGATACCGAAATCCCGATCACTCATGCCCCGATACCTCCGAAATATATATTTTAATATTTGCATAAAACTATATATAAAACGAGCCACTTGCGGACCCGAAATATTATGAAGCAAAATGTTGAGTTCCCATCGGGTCCAGGATATCGGGTCGAGACTTCATCCCATGACACAACTTGTGTGCACCGATGGTTTCCCCCGATACCGAAATATTTGTGGACCCGATAATTTATCAAAAGAGGTTGATTCCATCGTCGGGTCCGGCCCATCGGTAATAACAAAATTTTGGCTGCAATTTCGTGGATCCGATATCGGCTGTTCGCTCATCGCTGAATTCACTGGGCTGTCTGCCTGTGCTTATGGAACCTCCCGACGCGATTTTTAAATTGGATGCCGTCGCTGCTCCTGCACGGCAGTTGGAAATAACATTCCAACACAAAATAAAGGGAACCGTCCTCTAGATTTCTGTGATTCATGTTTGTACGAAAAAAAAAGGTCATAGCGATCATGGCGACGGAACTTATCTACGGCAAAACGATATTCGATTAGTAGTAGTCTTGTCTGCAAAAATCCCTTCGGAAAGAGGTTCAGATGAAATAATGGTGGTGTATTTGAATTCAATGGAAAGAATGATTGTAAGCCTGTGGGAATTTTCTTTTTCACCTGCAAGAATTTGAAGATATGGATGAAGGCATTCCTCTTCATAAGTAAAATCTGTCTGTCAAAACATGCTTTGAAAAGTCCGGTTTTGCTTAAGCCGTATTTTTCTTTAGAGAGTGCTGCGGGATGGCTTTTTGCTTTATCGTATGGAATCGACAATTCTGAAATCAGATCGGCTCCGACGCGAAAAGATTTAAATGCTTCTGCAAACTCCTTTGCTGAGACGTATCGGTATGGCTTCCCACTTCTAGTACACCAGTACTGTTCCTGATCTTTTCGGGAAATCATCTGTTTCAGACAAAAGTCGGTAGATTTGTAATGCTGTTTTGCAATTCGTTTGTTTCAAATCATAACTGATTAAAAGTTTTCAGTGAGACTTCTTGAATATTAATCTGCAATCTTTAAAGAAGCAAGCTGCTGAAGTTTTTGGTTCAGATATTTTTGTCGATTTTGCCTGATGGAAAAATCATAACTTTAAGTTGTGGAATCTATGTTCAGAGGTTTTTTCATCATTCGAAAAATATAATTTAAACTACAGAACACCGCAATCTCACTGAGAATTACATTTCAAAATTGAGAAGAAAAAAGAAAACTAACCAAATCTATCGTCAGAATACGCCATCTTCTACTGGAATACAATTTATATTTCAAAATTTCTCACTATTATGAATATGACTAATTTTGAAGAAAAATATATTTTAATCAAATATTCAGTTTATTTTTAATATAATCAAGAACCAGAAACTTATTTAGCTACCTCTTGTAAAAAATCTGCAACTGCTTTCCTTTCGGGACATTTAAATCCCATGGCCCCGAAGAAATCCAGGACAAACTCTCTGGGTCCCTGGTACAAGATATAACCTTCTGACAGCAGGATTAAATCATCGAATAGTTCAAACGTTTCAGGGGCAAGTTGCAGAAGAGAAACCACCATTGTTGCCCTCATAATATGAACAAAGTGGTAGAAGCATCGGATAATCCCATACGCGGTAGAGCTGTCCAGCCCTGTCGAAACTTCATCCATCAAGAAAGCTTTGCAGTCACCTCCAACAATCATCTCCCCTATTGTGACTCTTTTCTTCTGACCTCCGGAAATCCCTCTGCGCATTTGATCTCCTACCATCGTATCCGCGCATACCTCTAACCCCAAAGCCTGGTCGCAGCTTTTCGACATTATTCATCATATCTTAGCGTTGACAAAATAATTAAGTAACGAAATCACGATGAGTTCTTCCGTCTGGAACACAAATTCGTCAGATCAAGATTCTTCGAATTGGAAGAAAGCTTACCTTCAAAACGTAGTCTGTCATAATGCTGGTTTTCTGTCCCTCCATGGCTATTGCCTAAAAATACGAATATGTATTCAGCAGTTTACTGTGAGTAATTTCAGCTTCACCAGAAAGAGGGAAAAAAAAGACTAAATTCAGACCTGCATCGTTTTAATTTGAAGTGGATACCTTCATGAAAACATCAATGTCGGGGTCTGGTTTAAGCCCTAGTCGCTTCTCCCGCCTGGAAAGTTCACTCAATACATCTGCAGCCAAGATGAGCGGCTATTTTTATGTCTCTACTTCACAAATTAAGAATGACATAGCATTCAGCTTAGAAAATATACCAGATCTTGAACCAACGCCTTGGCAACGAGACGAGAAATCGAAAGTTTCTCTAACTGTCATTTCTCCCAGAAGCACATCATGCTGACTGATGTAAGTCGACGTCTTCTGTGGCACGAACTCATTCATGGCATGTCCATTATACTTTACTTCTCCATCGACCTGAAACAAAGCTCGGATAGAAACCAATACAAATTATTTATTTATTTAAAAATATTGATGTAACTGAAACGAAATCTTTTACACAAATAAATAAAATTATTTTATTTTACCTATAATCCTGTTTATTTTATTTTAGAATTTAGTTTTAGGAATTTTAATTTAATTATTAAAAGAGCGACTAAGGGACGGTAGGGATTTAACTTTATTTAAAATAGGGAAGATAAAAAGACATTTATTTTAAAAATAGTTATATTATTTTTGGGTTTTAATTTTTATTTAAAAAGTTATAAAATTAAATTAAAATAAAACTTATTTAATGAGTTATAGGTGTGTTGTATTTAATTGAGTTATAGGTGTGTTGTATTTAAAAGTCACGTGGTATTTTTTAATCTTTAAAAGTTATTAAATTAAATTAAAAATAAAATATATAAAATTAATTATGATTTTACCTGTGTTGTATTTAGAAATTATGGTATTAGTATAAGGTATTTTTAGAGGAATTGATAATTAGATTAGTATAGTGGTTGATTTCACTATAATTTTTAGGTATATAATTGATTTTAACTATTATCACTATAATAAATGGTTACATATGTTTTTTCCATAAATATAGGTGAATAAAAGGGATTTGAATTTATAAATTCAACACATTTAATATTTTTCTAAAAATTTAGTATTAATATATGGTATTATAATAAAGTTTATTTCAAATTAAATTTCTCCATAATTAAAGTGAGATAAATTTTTCATAGTTAAAAATCTTTTAAAATATATTCTCATATGTTTCTCGTAAAATGTTATACATGCTTTACTCACATATTAAATTTATAATTCAAAAATTTCCAAAATAATTTATATGTTTAAAAGTTCTGTGATTCCTCCATGCCCTCGTAATCATGCTTGATCAAAGTTAATTTACACCAACCCTAAGCTAAACTGTAGAATTTTTAACATATCAACAGTAAAATTTGATTAACCACTGATTGTGATAGTGAAAATTTAACCTATTTAAAAATATATTTAAAAAAAAACATAACCCTCGATAAGATGGAAAATACGAAATCTTCACATTCTTACTTTGAGTGTTTTGTCAAACCTTCCCGCAAGTGCCAAGAGCAGAGTGGTCTTTCCCGAGGCAGGAGGTCCAAGAAGAAGAGTCATCCTTCACAACGTGATAGCGCACAAAATTAGCGAACACCTTCATTCACTGCAATCATTTTTCATCAAAATCTCTCAAAATCGTTATTTACCTGCCCGGCTTGATCACACCGCTGACATTTCGAAGAATTCCGAGTGTTTTCTTCTTACTCTTCCTCAACCGAAAGGTTTCCAAAGCATCCTGCGTACATTATTTTATAACCTTTAAATGTTAAATAAAAGAATTTAGTTAGGATGAAGATTTACATTGGTGGTTTGGAAATATTTATATATTTTGAAAAATTGTAAACTTAAAATTTATATATTTTGAAAAAAAATTGAATCTAAACTTCCAAAAATTTAAAGCAAAATAAACACTTCTCACATCAACTTATTTATATCAATTTCCTTTATTATTTATAATATAAATTAGTTTTTATTTATTTCATACGTAAATAAAAGTGCTAACCTGCTGTAAACTTTTCGATAATCTAAATACAAGATAATAATAATCATACCCAGCGTCGTCACACAACATCATATAACAAACTGTTTACAGCGATATTTCACAAATTATTGTTGACGATCTACGGGGAGGGGAAAATGGTGATAAAATTCACCAGTCCAGCTCTGGTAACCATGGAACTGGGAAGAATACTTCCACTATATTCAACGTCCAGTTAACTAATGTTGGCAGTGCCCTACTCCCAACGTAGACACGGGAAGAAATATTCAACTTCTCGAAGCGGATCTCGATCTCTGGTAATATAATGCCAACTCTGCTCAATACCACAAAATAAGCACATCGTTAAGCTCAGAGGAATTAGATCCGAGTGTAAACTAACTCAAGTAAGCATAATATTTTAAATAAAATGTAGGCACAGGCATAAATTTCTAAATAAAAAATAGGCAGAGGTGTTGAACTTAACTGGACTGTAAATTCCGACGAGAATCTTTTAAAACCTCATTCCTATTTATCAAATTTTTTGAAATATCTCGTAACAAAAAATGCAATCAAGAAAAAAAATACTCAGCAGAGGCAAGGCAAGGCATATGATCCAAACCTTTGAAGTCTTTGATGAAGCTTTTGCAGGAAGTGTTCATTATCTTGGTCTGTTACTCCGGCAAGTCTCTTAACCAGTTTCTTCCGAGTTTCAAGAGGAATATTTGCGACATCGATCTGCTGCAAGTGATTATGAATGTGAGAAGATCCGGCCGCTGCAACGACCACGTCGTTGAGAATCGAATTTCTGACACGCTCGTTTGTGGGGAGCTCCTCCTCCTCCTCCTCCGCAGATATGCGCTCTCTTAAAGGTTTTGAGAGTCGATCAGTGCTTTCAAACGAGGGCTTTGAGCTGCCAGAACAGGAACTGCTGGTTGCCATTACCTCCTGCAAATAATTCAGTTAGGACCTTATTATTTTTTGAGTGTGAGAATCTAAAAATTGAAAAACGCGTTGTCATATGGAATAGCGGTGCAGTTGAATGCCTGAATTTTTTATTTTGACATTATCTATGGGCTTGAATATACCAAGATAAAAATTCGAATCAAAAATTTTAAATTTGGAAGATAAAATCCATAAAATATATATATATATATATATTTTAATAATGATATATTTTGATTAATTTTTATCTATTTATTTAAGATTCAATAAGTTCAAGTATTCTAGAGACATATATGGTTTTTAGTTTCAAAATTTCTTGTCAAAAATTTTTATCTAATAAATAAATAGATATTTAGAACATATCATTTTAAATTTATTTATTTATGTAGACCACGTCAATATAAAAATATATTTAGAAAATAAATGTATTCTTTTTTTCCTTGTTCTATATTGTTTCTGTAGTCTGGTATCGGAAGCCAGTTTGTAGTTTGTGGAGTGCTGGAATCTGAGAGTTGAGGCTGACAGAATTTGAAAGACGTTTGGTTTGTGAAGAAGAAAAGAGATGTTGTGCAGAGCGCCTGTGACCGAAACAGTTGGAGTTGTCGAGGAATTGTTGCTGTGGCGTAGAGCTACATTGAAAACAAACATTTTTGGCCTTGCTGCATGATGTGATTGTTACAACGACCCCAGCAAAAGTGCAGAAGATTGTACGCTAAACCTGAGCTTCCCGTGAGTTATTGTTTGTTGGAAGAATTTTAAATTCAAACTTTTTATATCAATACAAAACCAGTGTTTTAGCTATCAGTTTTTTGTTGTCTTTAACACTTTATATGCCTTTACTTCAGAATTATGAATCCACTTTCTCTTCGTACATAAATCTTTGCTCCGTCACGTCAAAGTTAATGGTTCGTACATAAATCTTTGCTCTTTGCTCCGTCACGTCAAAGTTAATGGTTAAGTTATTATCTTGACTTACTACTGAGTTACTACCCATGAGTATCTTGGGCTTTTTTTTATGGAAAATGCTCTATGTTATCTAAATTATTTTTCTATAGGGTAGAGAAGCATCTACATCATGTTTTCTAGCCTTAGCTTTTAATTTACTTCTCCATTGTTATAAGCAACTCGTCCATATTTTGAGAGTATTTCATATTCACTTATTATTGCTAGTGAATAAATCTAAGTTGCCATCTTTTTTTAATTGTCGCGAGTCTGAAGAGCTATAGCCATATTGTGAAAGTACCCTTACATTCCATCTTAAGAATTCGGTTTCTGTGAGAGATGGCAACAACTACTAATATTATTCAGTCATCAATTTCTATTTTAAATGAGAAAAAAACCCTGATTCATGGTTTATTCGAATGAGAATATTGTCGTGTTCTCATGATTTTTAGGGATTTGTTACTTATGGGTATCCAAGCTGCTAATGAGGAAGCAGTGTTGAACAAACGTTGTTGAGAGAGAATAGAAAGAAGGACAATAAATCTCTTAGCCTTAAAGGCTTAGATGACATGATACTTTCAAAAGTCTCAAATGCAAAATCTTTGAAGAAGGCATGGGACACTCTTGAATCATGTTATCACGATGTATGAAAGTGAAGAATCTCAAGTTGCAGCAATTAAGAAGAGATTTCGAGAATCTGAAAATGAAAGACAGTGAAATTGTGGATGCTTTTATGACTCAAGTCATGAGTGTTGTTAATCAATTGAAACAATGTGGAGAAGTCCTGTCAAACGAGAGAGTGATCCAGAGTGAATGCCTTCAAAACTCAGCTTCAATTTAATAGAGGAAGAGGTAGAGAAAGATTGAGTAATAGAGGAAGAGGTAGCAGAGTAGTTGATCAAAGACGTCCGCCAGATAATTATGATCACGAAAGAAAATTTCAGTAATGTCCTTATAATTTAAGGGGGAGTAACAATAGAACTTGGCATCGAGGAAATCAAAGGTATGATATGTCTAAAGTTCAATGTTATTATTGCAAAAAATATGGTCATTTTGCTACTAGCTGTTTGAAGAGGCAGGCGGCAGGCAGATGCTAGTAAGCAATATGCACACATCTCATAAGAATTTGAGGATAATCATAAGCCAGTGTTTATGACTTGTAATGTGACTCAAGAATGTTTGAATGATATTTGGTTTTTATATAGCAGTTGTAGCAATCACATCAGTGGAAACAAAGATTTTCTTTCCAATCTAGACACTAGTATTTAGTTTGAAGTCATGTTGGGTAATGATGTTAAGGTGTGTTAAAGGTAAAGAAGTGATTGTTGTTTATACTAGAAATGGTGGTAAAAGAACAATTGATTATGTGTATTATGAACCTAGCTTAAAATGTAATTTGTTGAGCATTGAACAATTGATAGAGAAAAGGTATAGAGTGTTCTTCAAGAATAATGTGTGTACTATCATTGACAAATATCCAAGCAAACAATTGATAGCAAGAGTAGAGATGACAAAGAATAGGATGTTTCCACTTATAATGAGAAATGAATTGTCTCCCTCCTTGAATGCTTATAAAACTAATAATTTTGATGAATCGTGGTTATGGCATTTAAGATATAGTCATTTATATTTTGGTGGTCTAGATTTGATGCAGAAGAAACAGATAGTGAAAGGGTTACCCTGTATTAAACAACCAATGAGCTCGTGTGAAAGTTCTATACTTGCAAAGCATCATAGAAAGAAATTTGTATCTGGAGTTTCGTATGGGGCAAAATATCCATTGGATATTGTTCACACAGGGCGAAATCTCCACTGGAGATTGTTCACACAGATTTATGTGGACCAATGCAAACACCTTCTTTGGCTGGTAATGTTTAATTTTTGACTTTATTGATGACTATAGCCGAAAAACATGGGTTTATCTTCTAAAACAGAAATCTGAAGAATTTTCTACATTTAGAAGATTTAAAGTTATGGTTGAAAAGGAAAGTGGAAAGCATATTAAAATTTTGAAATCAGATAGAGGTGGTGAATATATGCTAACGAGTTTCATTGAGTTTTGTCAATCACATGGAATCAAGATGCGGTTTACAAAACGTTATACTCCATAGCAAAATGGAATAGCTAAAAGGAAAAATCGAACTATTATGAATATGGCTCGAAGTATGTTGAAGGAAAAGCATCTACCAAATGAATATTAGGGAGAAGTAGTAGCTTGTGTTATTTATATTCTTAACAAAAGTCTGACTAAGAGCGTAAAGGACTGAATTCCTGAAGAATCCTGGAATGGTAAGAGTTTTCATATATCTCATTTAAGAATTTTTGGATGTGTTTTTTATGCACATGTTCCTAAAGAATTGAGAAAGAAGTTAGATGATAGAAGTGAGAATTATATCTTTATTGGATACAGTGATGAATCTAAAGCATATAGACACTATAATCCCATCACCGAGAATTATACTATCAGGAGAGACATTGAATTCAAGGAAGAAGAAGCTTGGGATGGAAGCATAGATAAATATATTGCAAAGGGAGTTGTATAATCTCATGGAGATGATAATGAAGATGAGACATAAGTAAGGTGGATGCAAGCACTTCAGCAAGCCAATCACCAAGGGTTAGTCCATTACATTTCATAACACCAAGAAATAAAGAACATGGCGAACCATCAGGTTATGGTGGACAACAAACAACAAAATGTGAGGTGAGTAATGAATCTAATCCTACAAAACCTACATTAAAGAATAGAATTAAAGGTCAGAAGACTAGAAGTTTAAAGGATTTGTTAGAGTAGAATGATGAAATAGATCAAGTTTCAAATTTTGCATTACTTGCATATGATCCAGTAAATTTTTATGAAGTTGTGAAAGAAAAAGTTTGGATAAAATCCATGGAAATTGATGCTATAAAAAGAAATAATACTTGGGAACTTATAGATTTACCTGAAGGTAAAAATACTACGTGTTAAATGGATGTACAAAAATAAAGTTAATGTTGAAGGTGAAATTGAAAAGCATAAAGAAATACTTGTAGCTCAGGGGTTCATTCAACAACCTAGTATTGATTATAATGAAACTTTTGTGATTCAACAACCTGGTATTGATTATAATGAAACTTTTGTGCTTGTAGCTAGACTTGACGCAGTAAGAATGGTATTAGCTATTATTGCACAAAATAAATGGAAAATATATCAGATGGATGTTAAGTCTATATGTTTAAATGGTTTTCTGGAAGAAGAGGTTTATGTGAAACAAACTGTTGGCATTATGATACAGGTATTGTCCTTGATGGAAACACACTAAGATGAAAGATCACAGTATAGTAGGTAAACATCAAAGAATTACATATCAGTCCTCACAAAATGAAGAAAAAGAGGTATATGCAAGTTCACTATTGACCAAGCGGCGTATACACACAGGTCCAATGTATACAAGTCATGTATACGTACACACGCACTTTCACAAAAGGAAAAGCGCGTATACCTTGGAAAACTAAGTTTTTGGTCCAAAGTATTTCATCCATTGTATTGGTCCAAGGTATCTTGTCCGAGGTATTGACCCTAGGTATTTGGTCCAAGGTATTGGTCCTATGTGGTTTTGGTCCATGGTATTGAGAAAGGCCTAAAACTATAAAAGGAGGAGAAGATCATTAGGCCAGGGTGTGCAAGTATCGAATATCTGATGAAGTGTGAGATCTAGAATACAGGTTATTGGATAGTGCATTGCTAGATCTTAACCAAGGATGAACCTTAGCAGATGATGAAGGATTAGATCTAATGATGGATCGAGATCTTAAGGCATAAAATGAACTATCTTTATGTCTTTTTGCTCATGTATATTCTATATCTGGATACTGACGCATATATTATTCTGTAAATGATATGATATGGGTATAATTGAAGTCTGGAATAGTTGTAGAATTCTGAATTAATATTTGCAGATTTATACGTTGGTTGGATTTGCGAAAAGTGCGTATACACGCCGGTTCGACACATGGAAGTAGCGTATACCTTATAAAAATTGTTTTATTTGCTATTGTTTGTTGTTGTAGAGTTCTAGGTTCTGGTTTGGGTTCTGGTTACTATATTCTGGTGATAGTATTTTGAATGATCAGATTGATGGGTTGTCAAAGTGATTGATTGATTCGGTTGTGGTTGTTGCAAAAGGTGATTGGTTGATGCAGGTATATTTGATGATTGAATTACACTTATGATGTTGTTGATGGATCCAGTTTGAAAATTTATGAAACGTGGTCCCTGAAGGAAGAGAGAAGGTCATAGCCTTATGTAGGTCGGTGCCTATGTACCAACAAACATATCGACTAGTACAAGAGCTAAGGGGGTTGTAGCTCCCTTCCAGTAGTATCTGGAAAACGAGAGAAGGTTGCAGCGTTCTGCAGGTCGAAGCATGCATACTAGTATAAGTCTGCACTAGTACAAAATTGTAAACAGAATTTTCTTATTATTAAAAGAAGACAAAGACGACGGCAGCAGGTGGTTTTTACCCACATTGGGTTTCCACCTTATATCTTGGTGTTCATATGTGATGCTTATGCTTTATTCTGCTTTTACTGCACTGTCTAAAGGATATCTGACATACTAATTAAAGTTCAATTCATGATAAATTGGGTAAATCAAAAGTTCTCTGCATATATGATGGTTTCTTTAATAACAGTTGCTTGTACACACTGGATCACTTAACTAAAGTAGTGTATACAAATATTCTTATGGAGATGAAAAATTATTGAGTTACTAATATTGATTCACTCCTCCTCTCAGTATTATTTCCAACAATTGGTATCAGAGCAGGTCCTTCTGAAGAAGCTTGATTGCTTGAAGAAAGATCCATCATCATGAGTAATCAAGAAAGTGGGGGATCCATCAGACCGCCAATCTTTGATGGGAGAAACTTTGTTTATTGGAAGATAAGAACCACAACCTACCTTCAATCACTTGGAACAGATGTCTGGGAAATTGTAGAAGGAAGATATACATTTCCATCAGCAATTCTTACAGATACAGTAGGTAAAAAGCAATATGAAACCAATGCCAAGGTTGTCAATACATTATTGGGAATTCTATCATAATCAGAATTTGTCAAAGTTATGCAACTCAAATCAGCAAAAGAAATATGGGACAAAATCATTCTAAGCTATGAAGGAGACTCTCAGGAAAAACGTGCTAAAATACAAACTCTCATAATTCAATATGAAACTCTTAAGATGCACAATGATGAAATTATAGCTATTTACTTCTTACGTATAAATGAGGTTGTTAATTTCATGAAGAATATGGGTGAAGAGATAAAGGAAGTTAGCTTAGTTGAGAAAGTTTTAAGATCCTTGTCTACTAAATTTGAATCAAAATTATCTGCCATAGAAGAAAAATAGGATCTACAGACTATTACTATGACACAGCTTCACGGAATCTTAACTGCCTTCGAGATGAGAAAAGGAGGCCCATCAGATATGAGAGAAGCTGCATTTAAAGCTTCAACAAAAGGAAAAGAAGAACTCAATGAATCAGGACATATTTCAGAAGAAGAAGATGAAGTAAACTTTGTCAAGAAGCTTCAACGAGGTTCCGAAAGATTCAGAGGTAAACTACCTTTCAAATGTTTTTCCTATGGTAGAGTCGGTCATTATGCTACCAAATTTCCTCATAAAGATAAATATGATAAAGGGAAGGAATCTACAAAATGGAACAGAAAACAAAGTGTAAGTAAAAAGAGCTACTATACTCATGAAGATGGCGATGGTTTATCAAATAGTGACGAAGATGAAAATAATAATGATTATAGACTTCTGATGGCTTATGAAGATGATAATTTTTTGGATGCTTTAGATGAAGAACTCAAAATTTGTTTAGAAGAAAAGAATATGATTATAGATACCTTGACATACCAACTTGCTGAAAGAGAAAAGCACAATGAAAAACTAGAATGTGAAATTGTGGGTCTAAGAAAGAATCTTGAGAAAACAAAATCTCTCAATCTTAGATTTGCCAAAGGATCATAAACCTTAAATGAAATTATCAAAGTGCAGCGTTCTCCTCTGATAAAGACAGGTCTTGGATATACTGAAGAAGCATCTCAATCACGGAAGCCGCCAACCTCCACTAGGAGCTATCTTGATGCAGCAAAGAACAGTGAACAATATGACAATCATCAGCAAAGACATAAAACAGATCACCAGGTAAATCAGGCTCAATTTGCTTCAAGGATGAATAGAAGCCACAAGCAACCTCAAGTAAATCATACTCAATTTGCTTCAAAGATGAATATCAATAGAAACTACAATCACCAGGTCAATAGATTTGATAATCGCAAGAACTTCTTTAATGGTCAATGTTTTTCATGTCATAAATTTGGACACAAAGCTGCTCAATGTGTTGCTTACAAGACCATCATGACTAGAGAAGCACGAAATTAAATGAATGTGACTGTGATCAAGAAAAGTTCCTACAATAACCTTTCTCTTCTTGAAAATGAAATAGAATGCTCAATCTGTAACAACTTCAGCCATGAAGAATCTGAATGCAGAAATAAATTTCGGCAAATACCTCAAAAGGAGCAAACTCCATTAAATCCCAAAATATGGAGAAAGAAATAACCGCAAACAGAAATATGTGGAATAGCCTTGTATGCAGAAGGACAAGAAAATCAGTGGTACATCAACAGTTGATGCTCAAAACACATGACAGGTGACAAAGAAAAACTTCACTGATATAATTCCTTAGAAAAGGAAAAGAATGTCTCATTTGGAAATGCACCCCTGTTGTCATAAAAGGTAAAGGCTCTGTTTTCTTGAAATAAAAGGTTAAAGATGGGAATGTTATGCATGTTGATGGTCTAAAACATAACCTATTGAGTGTCAGTCAAATGTGTGATCAAGGAAATGAAGTGGTATTCCAATCAAACGGATGTGTTGTTCGCGAGCTTAATATAGGAGAAACTGTGATCAAAGGTACAAGAACTCCAAAAAACTTATACATACTCAAGGGTGGACAACAATAGTGTTATCTAAGCAAAAATGATGAACATTGGCTATGGCACAAAAGATTGGGGCATCTAAGCTTTTCTCAAATAAGAAAAGCATGTAGATTCATGGTGGTTTGTGACCTTCATGATATCATCATTCCTGAAAATACAATATGCAAATCATGTCAATTCAGTAAGCAAACCAGATCTCACTTCATCGAAAAGGAAGGTTTAGCTAGTAAGCCTATTGAACTTGTTCATACTGATTTATGTGGACCATCAAGGAAAAAGTCACCTCGTGGAGAAGAATACTTTATATTGTTCATTGATGATTTTTCCAAAATGTGTTGGATAGGTCTTCTAA
Source organism: Pinus taeda (assembly GCA_000404065.3). Classification (NCBI taxonomy): domain Eukaryota; kingdom Viridiplantae; phylum Streptophyta; class Pinopsida; order Pinales; family Pinaceae; genus Pinus; species Pinus taeda. Next base: position 61,108 of record APFE030809133.1, read on the forward strand.
AGCATAAAGATGAAGCATTTCAAAATTTCAAAGCCTTCAAAGCTTTGGTTGAAAATGAATCAAATCGCAAAATCAAATGCCTCAGATCTAATCGAGGAGGGGAATTTACCTCAGATGAATTCTTTGACTTTTGTGAACAACATGGAATAAAAAGGCAGTTCTCCACCGCAAGGACTCCTCGGCAAAATGGAGTGGTAGAAAGGATGAACAGAACTGTTCAACAAATGGCTCGAGCTATGCTAGATGAATCTGGAACTCCTACAACCTTTTGGGGTGAAGCTGCATTCGTCACTGTCACTATTCTCAACCAAGCAAATATTCAGGTAAACAACACTCAAACTCCACATGAACTTTGGTATGGTAAGACTCCTATTGTAAAATACCTCAAGGTTTTTGGAAGCAAATGCTACATCAAAAGAACTGATGAAAAACTTGGTAGGTTTGAACCAGAGCAGATGAAGGTATTCTTCTTGGCTACTCTTCTCGAAATAAGGATATAAATGTTATAATAAAAGACTTGGGAAAATTATTGAAAGTATTGATGTTGTGGTTGATGAAGCATGCAAAAATCCAACACAGATAAAAACCAAAGATTATGACAATGAAGAAGATGATGATCATTTCCCCACATCAAATCACACTGATTCTAAAGAAGAAACGAATGAAGCATCAGAAGAAGAGATAACAGTAGAAGAAAAGACTCCATCCAGGTATGTTCAGAAAAATCATCCAGAAACTCAAATATTAGGGGAAAAGGGGGCAGGTGTGCTGACAAGAAGAACTACTGCAGAAGCCTCAAGTTATCTAGTGTTACTATCTTCCACCGAACCTCAAAATGTAAATGAAGCATGCAAAGATGAATGTTGGGTCAAGGCCATGAATGAAGAACTTGTGCAAATCGAAAAGAATAATACTTGGGAATTAGTTCCGAGACCTCATGATAGGAATACCATAGGAACTAAATGGATATTCAAAAACAAGCTGAACGAAAATGGAGAGGTTATTAGAAACAAGGCCAGACTTGTTTGTAAGGGATATGCTCAACAAGAAGGTTTAGATTTTGAAGAAACTTTTGCACATGTTGCTAGACTTGAAGCCATAAGGATGTTTCATGCTCTTTCTAGTTTTTAGAAATTCAAAGTACACCAAATGGATGTAAAATCTGCCTTTCTTAATGGGGACTTACAAGAAGAAGTCTATATTGAACAACCAGAAGGATTCATTCGTGGAAATGATGTAAAACTTGTATGCAGACTTAGAAAGGCTCTCTATGGTCTAAAACAGGCTCCAAGAGCCTAGTATTACTGTCTTGACAAATATCTCCACCAACAGGGTTTTTCAAAGGGGTCAACAGATAGCAATCTATATACAAAAATTGACACTGATAAATTGCTAATAATTATTGTTTATGTTGATGATATCATTTTTGGTAGCAATGAAGAATCCATGAGTTAGAATTTTGCTTCTGTAATGCAGCAAGAATTTGAAATGTCCTTGCTTGGTGAGCTTACCTATTTTCTTGGTCTACAAGTTCAACAAAGCAAAGATGGTATTTTTCTCTCACAAACCAAATATCTCAAACAAATCTTTAAAAAGTACAGCATGGAAGATTCCAAACCAGTATGTACCCTAATGGTAACTAGATGCAGTGTCAGCTCAAATGATGAATCAACAACAGACATCAACCAACTTACAGATCCATGATTGGCAGTCTGCTTTATCTAACAAGTACCCGACCTGACATCATGCATGCAGTAGGAATATTTGGAAGATTCCAAGCAAATCCAAAGGAATCACACCTTCATGCAGTCAAAAGGATTTTCAAATATCTTCAAGGAACACAGAACTTTGGTTTATGGTATCCTAGAGATACAAATCTTACACTTCATGCATATACAGATGCAGATTGGGTAGGAAGTGTTGATGACAGAAAAAAAACTAGTGGTGGTGCATTCTATATGAGTTCCAATTTAGTGTCTTGGTTCAGCAAGAAATAATGTTCAATTGCATTATCTACAGCTGAAGCAGAATACGTGGCTACTGCATCTTACTACACACAACTACTTTGGATGATGCAAACCTTGCAAGACATTCAAATCGCATGTACTCCACCTATCTCCATTCTATGTGATAATACAAGTTCCATCAGTATTTCAAAGAACCCATTCATGCACTCCAAGACCAAGCACATACCCATCAAATATCATTTTCTAAGTGAACAAGTGCTTGAACAAAAGGTCAAATTGGAGTATGTTCCCTCCAAAGAACAGGTTGCTGATATATTCACTAACCCACTGCCCAGAGAGACATTTGAATATCTCAGACAAAAGCTGGGAGTAGTTGCTGCATCATCCTATTGTTAAAACCTATTTTTCAAAGAAAGGTTGTTATACGTGAGTTTCATGAAGAGAAGTCACGTACATACACAAGTTTCTGTGGGCACAGTCACATATATGTTGATTTGAAGAAAAGTAGTGGGCCAAACTTAGGAAAAAGGAGTCTTCTATGGTTCTGCCAATTACCTACTCTGTTTGATGATGGTTACAATCTATTGATAACATATGAAAATATATTGGTCCTCATAAAGTTGTTGATAACTTGATGTATATTTGATTGATGATGATGTTTGATATCTCTTCTGACATATGCAATGATCAGATCTGACAATGAACAGGTGGAACAGGTTCAGGGGGAGAACATGGTATGCTTCTAATAAAGCATTGTTGGCATTATGTCTAGAAGTCTTTGGTACTTAATCAATGATGATGAGTTCTTGCTGTATGATCATAGGTTGATACTCACATATGTTAATCATCATGGTTGATGATATGGGATGTTCCCTAGTGATGATATAATAAAGGTTCTTGTGGAAAGATCATGTAGTTCTTGATAATGATGTCTATGGTGTTTTCACATACATATGATATGATGTGCATGATTTTCTGCTACTGCTTGGAGATATGCTATGCTTAGTTGATTCATGGAAGGTTATGATAAGGGAACGTAGCAAGGTGATCTTGATGATATCAAGAGGATAAGTTGATATATGCCAACATATTTTGACACAAGTTGATGATATTTATGGACATATATAGGTTGTTGGTCTGGATGTTGTTAACAAATGTTGTTGATGGTGCAGATCATATGATAGTTGTTGATGAATATCATGGTCTTGTTTAAGATATTTGGTCTCTGTTACATATATCATGAATATCATTTAATGTAAAGGTCATGAAAAGACCTAATTTGTAACCCCACTATGCATGGGATGGATGATGTAATGTTTCTTGTTTTTGTCATGTATAAACAATTTGGTATATCCCCACTTGGTTTGGAGATGGATGTATGTATCAGTCATTAGTGATGTATGTATAGAGTCCTGTTCTAGAACATCTTTTGCAGACTTTGCTTATGCTCAAGGGGAGCATGGACTCGTTCATGGAAGCTCAATCAACACACTTGAACATATTAGAGAATTCATCATGTCCTCACGGGGAGCATGACCCTTTACCCTTGATGTCAAAGGGGGAGAGAAGTGACTTGGTGTGGTTGTTGCTATCAAGTCCAAAGGGGAGATTGTTGGCATTATGATACAGGTATTGTCCTTGATGGAAACACACTCAGATGAAAGATCACAGTATAGCAGCTAAACAACGAAAAATTACATATCAGTCCTCACATAATGACGAAAGAGAGGTATACGCAGGTTCACTATTGACCAAGCCACGTATACACGCAGGTTCATTGTATACAAGTCATGTATATGTACACACGCACTTTCACAAAAGGAAAAGCGCATATACCTTGTAAAAGGTAAGAAGCTTATAGAAAATGACAGTGGTACTACAGAGGAAAGGAGTAGGAACCTGGAAGAGGAGACAAGAGGAACCAAAACCAAGAAAAATAATGATGCAAAGGACAAGGAGGAAGAAGACAAAATGCAGGGAGCAAAAGACAAAAAACAAAAGGAACCATGTAAACCCAAAGTTAATATTACACCCAGGGTAGTCCTAAATGATCCTGTTCTGCAGGCGCACAGGGATCACATGAGGACTTATGCTATTATCTACAAATTCATGGGATTATGGCCCACTGAAAAATCTCTACAAACGTGGATTAAATACCACCGGAAACCTAAAGGAAGCATTGACCTACACCTTGGGTCAAAGGGATTCTTCACGGTAGTGTTCACAAATATTGAAGACAAAGACAGAGTGTTTGAAGGAGGGCCCTACTTCTATGCAACAGCTGGCCTTTATATGCGGCCATGGATGATGAATTTTGTCCCAGAGCGCGAAACTTTTACTTTTGTGCCAGTTTGGGTAAGGCTCTATTCTTTACCTCTTGATTACTAGCAAATAGAATCGTTAGCGGCTATAGGCAATAAATTAGGTCATTTTGTCAAGGCCTCTGAAGCCACAAGAAGAGGAAAATACACTTCCTTTGCAAGGATATGTGTGGAAATGGATCTATCTGGAGCCCTTCTAGATAAGGTAATCTTGGAAGTTTATTATGAAGAATGGATACAAACAGTAGATTATGAGCATATTTCTTTCAGATGTTGTATATGCCATGAACATGGGCACCTTTTCAGAGACTGCCCCCTCAGTAAAGCAGAAAACAAGGCCAAAGCTAATGCAATGAAGGACAATGATAGTTTTCACAAAGTGGTACATAAAGGAAAAGGAGGCAAAAGAGGGCCAAAGCAAGATCTAAATGAAGGGAAAAAAGTCAATCAGAACAAGTTCCAAGTTCTTGATGAGGATGAAATGAGTACAAAAGAAGATCAAGCAATGGAAGGAAGTCCTGAGGAAAATGAGAAAGAAGATAATCATAAACAAATACATGATATTGATAATCAGAAAGAGACCATGATAAGTAATGCAGAACTGGAGATGGACCAAGAAATGACCCAAAGCGAAATGGAACTGGAGGACCAAGAGCTTCAAGAGATTCTTGATAAGGAACACCTAGATCTTGAAGGGTTCTTGATTAAGGGAACCACGAGAGGGGTAGATTCGGTACCTCAAGAAGAGCTTAATAGAATACAACAACTGTTTTTATGGAAAAATCAGGATAAGGGGTTTGAGAAAGGAAAAATTAGTAATAAGCAGGATAATATATGTGTGAAAAGGATGAAAACAACCCCTGGGTTAGCAACCAGAAATCCCGGAAAAAAAGGAGGTAGAAAAAAGTAGAATGAGCTCTTGATGGAGTGTGGAAATCTAATTATGGGCTCAGGTAAGATGAAAAATTTAGCCAGCTACTCCTTTACAAATCTTTAATTATGAAGTTCACATCTTGGAATATTAGGGATTTAGGCAGTAAAAGAAAACAGAGAATGCTTAGTTATAGAATGAAACAAGGGGTTCCAGATATTATCTTCATCGAGGAAACCAAATGTTCCATTCAAAAATTAGGACAAATTCATAGCAAATTGCTCAATAGATTTGAGTTTCTAGAAGTCAAAGCAGAGAATATAGCAAGGGGCATCCTCACTCTTTGGAACCCCCAAAAAATTGGCATAATAGATGCAGAAGTATCTAGGAACTATTTATTAGTAGTTATTCAACCTGAAGGAGACAAGGATACCTACCTGGTTACGAATGTTTATGACCCCCAAATAACAGAGGATAAACTCAAATTTCTAGATTCCCTTGTGGATCTCAGGGACAGACATGCAGGAATTCCTTAGATCATGGGAGGGGATTTCAACATGATCAAATATCTTTCGGAAAAAAGAGGGGGAACCAGAGCTCTAAGTAAAGACTTTGTTGCATTTCAAACCTTTTCAAATAATATGAATCTTTTTGATACTAAAACGAGCAATGGCCTCTTTACTTGGAATAATAAAAGAGGAGGAGAGGCTCAGGTTTCCTCCAAATTAGATAGATTCATTATCTCAAAAGACCTTATGCTAATAGATAAGGAAATAACAACGAAAGTTCTTCCTTTTGGAGCTTGGATCATTGGCCGGTTCAACTCGAATCAAGGGCATAGGTACTCACAGGAAAAAACCTTTCTGATTTGAGAACATATGGCTTTCACGCCTAGAATTCATCAGCAACATTGAAAAATGGTGGTCAGAAGATTTGCAGATTCAAGGAACAAGAATGTTCCTTCTACACAAAAGGTTAAAGCACATCAAACACAGGCTCAAGGATTGGAACAAGAATGATTTTGGCAATATTTTTTTGGGAAAAAAATAAGTGGAAATCAAAATGCAGGAACTCAATCAAGCTCTAATTATGGAAGGCTTTGATAAACACAAAAGTGAACAAGTTGATAAACATCATAAAGAATGGGAGAATTTGTGCAAACAAGAGGAAACATTTTGGAGGCAAAAGTCAAGAGTTCAATGGCTAAAAGAAGGAGACCGTAACACTAAATTTTTTCATAGATATACCATGGCTAATAGAGCTCACACCAAAATCTCTTCAATCAAGGACAAGGATGGGGAGATTCATACCTTCCATGAGGATATAGATTCAGTTTTGGTTCAACGCTTCCGTGGAATAACTCAGGAAAACAGTTCAGAAAGAGAACAATTTATTAGGGAAGTAACTAATCACATTCCTAAGCTAGTGTCTAGAGAGGACAATTTCAACCTTAACAGACTATTAAAGGAAGAGGAAGTTAATGAGGTATTCAAAGAAATGCAGAATGGAAAAGCACTTGGCCCAGATGGTTTTAATGTGGATTTCTTTAAATCTTGTTGGAATATAGTTAAACAGGATATTTTGAATGTTGTGGAGGATTCCAGGTTGAACAAAACTATTCTGAAAGTGCTCAATACCTCCTTCATCTCCCTAATCCCTAAACAGGACTTTGCTCAAACTCCTGACAAGTTCATACCCATAGCTTTATGCAATGTGGTATACAAGATCATATCCAAGGTAGTAGCCAATAGGCTCAAACCTTTACTTCCTTCACTGGTTTCAAGGGAGTAATCAGGTTATGTGGAAGGAAGACAAATCCTCAATAACATTATTCAAGCTCACGAGGTGGTTCACTCATTAACTAGCAAGAGGTAGGTGGGAATGATCATGCAACTGGATATTGCCAAAGCTTATGACAAAGTGAACTGGACCTACGTCAAGAAAGTTCTAATTGCCTTTGGTTTCGATCATAATTGGGTTAGATGGATTATGGCCCTTGTGACTTCCTCCAGCTTTTCAATATTGGTGAATGGCTCTCCCTCTGAGATTTTCGTTCCTTATAGAGGCCTCAGGCATGGAGACCCGCTTTCTCCATTTCTTTTTATCCTCATGATGGAAGGACTTGATCGGTCTATCAAGCATGCTAAAGCAACGGGGAAGATCAAGAGCCTCCAACTTACAGAGAATGGTCAAGGTCTTACTCATCAACAATTTGTAGATGATACCATGTTACAGGGAATCCCCACAGTTAAAGAAGCTGCAGCCTATAAAAAGATCCAGAATGTCTTCGCCAAGGCTACAGGTATGGAAGTCAATATCTCCAAATCAAAAATCTTTTTCTTTAATACCAATATTGCTATTCAGAGAAATATCTACAGAATTCTAGGTTTTCAACAGGACTCCCTCCCCTCAAAATATTTGGGAGTCCCTCTAACTGCTAAATCGATGCACAAGAGCATTTGGGAACCGTTGATCAATAAGATATAGGACAAAGTCAGAAAATGGACCAATAAAGCTTTAAATCTCGCAGGCAGGTTGGTTCTTACTAAGGCTGTTCTACAAGCTATCCCTGTTTTTATGTTATCAGCTCTCCCAGCTCCAAAAGGAGTTCTGCAACAATTCAGAAATATCCAAAGAGTCTTTCTCTAGGGTAAAGAGGAGACTAGGAAGAAATGGGCCTTAGTTTCATGGGAAAAACTCTGTAGACCCAAGCACTATGGGGGCCTTGGTTTGGATGACCAGGAGATTCTCAGTAATGTTTTAGGGGCCAAACTATGGTGGCGTTGGGTTCATGACCCAAAAGATCAATGGGCAAGTATTTGGAAAGAAAAATATGCCAACTCCTAGCAAACAAGTGACCTCATAAGAATGTCTGGAAATATAAAGGGGTCCCACATCTGGAACAAAGCCTGGGAGAATAGAAGCCTAGTACAAAAAAGCAGCTTCTGGGACATCACAGAAGGAGATCTAGCACTTTTCTAGGAAGATAAATGGCAACAAGAACCAACATTGATAAAAGAGGACTTTTTGAGCCTTAAGAATGAAACAGACACCCAAGGCTTAAACAAGAAGAAGGATTTCTGGGATCATACTCAGAATACAGAAAAGTGGAGAATTTGGAGAAATATTAATCGCAGAGAAGATAGGCCCTTTAAAACAAAAGCAGAAGAACTTAGGAGAACGTTGGATCAAAGGATGATCTTAGTAGTAGGGGGCAGGACCAACTAAGATGGGGCAATAATAAAGAAGGCACCTTCAATCTAAAGGATTCTCCTAGAGCTGGATTACCAAGTTCTGGATAAGATCTGGCAGAACCTTTGGAGGCACCAAGGGTGGATAGAGATCAAACTCTTCATGTGGCTGGTTCTTCAAAAGAAGATCTTGACTTGGGAAAATATCAAAAAGAGGGGTGTTCTGGGACTTTCTATTTGCCAACTCTGTAAAACTCATGACGAGACAATGGAACATATTCTCAATAGCTGTATTTTCACCTCCTAGTTATGGGATTTATTCGCTTCCATTTTCCAAAACACTAATAGGGATAAAGAGAGTATCATTATACCCTAAATAATTGGAGTAGAAACTTCTCGGACAATGAATTCCTCAACTTAGCTTGGGCCATAACGCCAAGCTTCATTATATGGAATGTTTGGAAAGAAAGGAACAAGAGAATATTCAAGGATGAAAAGAATCCCCCTCAGTGACTGCTTGAGCTAACCTTGAAACAGCTTAAGGAGACAGTTGGCTCCACAGTTCGTAATCACCCTAAGAATCCTCCCTCAGAGGCTGATTTAAGAATCCTCACACATCTAGCTTTGCTGGGGCTGATTCCTCAAAGCCTGGATAGGTTGGGAATCACAGAGGTTGCAAAAAAGGACTTTTGGCATCCTCCTCCGATAGATTTTTTGAAATTCAACATTGATGGTGCTTCTAAAGGCAACCTAGGAACTGCTGGTTTTGGAGGGGTTTTAAGGGATGAAGAAGGAAACATTCTCTTTATCTTCCATTTCCATTTAGGTAGAGCTACCAACAACATGGCCGAACTAATGGCTTTGGAACAATGCATAGAGTTTCTGAAGAAGGACAACCACTTAAATGTAATTATAGAAGTAGACTCTGAGTTAACCATTAATTCGGTGAAAAGAATTAGCTGTGGAGCTGTGCCAAAGAGTTTCAAAACACTAGAGGCTCATCAGGGTTTTCCAAAGGATTCAAAGTCACCTACTTGGTCTTCGCACAGTAAGTTTCAACCATGTTCGTAGAAAAACCAATAAACTTGCAGATACTCTAGCCAATCAAGGAGTGTGCTATACTAAAGGCAAGGTTTGAGGAAGTGGTAGGAGATGTCTCAGAGCAGACTAAAGGTTCTTTGCACCGAGCAAGCGGATGAGGATATGGAGGTATTTCGTAAAAGAACTAAGGAGGAGAGTACGAAATGACTATCTCACAGAAGGATCCTCCTTTGTTCTTCAGGCTGTTTCAGTTAACAAGCGTTCTCAGTGTTCATGGTGGGCGCACCGTGGTTAGGATCACATCATACCAGGGTTTCAGGGCTGGCACTGACGAGAGATTGCGAAGGGCGGGAAGTATGGCTTTTCTAGAAACCGAAAGTTCCTTTATCTTCTTTTTCAGGAAGGAAAACCACTGCTATGGTGGTTTTCAACTGATCGCTCGTCACTTAGGCAGAAAATGGTTTTTGTGTTTTGGAAGCGATTCCATTAGGCTTCCTACACGTGGCAAGGGGTGGAAATGAATACCGCCCTCCCTGGCCACTATTGTTCGGATTCCTCAGTCTGTGCGATATGCCTCCCAACCATTGGATTTCGCGAGGCAGATCCACGATCAGGATCGTTCGTGCAATTTGGTGGGGCTGGACTGTTAAACGCCATTTGACTTAGTCGGGCAATTTCTTCCTCTACTGGTGGATTGCTTGGGGTGATTGGATGGTTAAGATCAAATATACATATCAATGGAGCAGAAGTTCGGATGACTCCACGAGTTTCTTCTGTTTTTCTGTCCACGTGGCGCAAACTTTGTTTGTTTTTGCAAGGGTTCGGAAGCAATCTTTGTTAGGTTTAAGGTAATGCCTTAGGCAGTTAGCATTTTTCTACCAGAGTCCATGGTGTTGGTGGACTTTTGTCCACTATGTAAGTTTTTGTTGGCTTAATGATATTGAAGATAATACTCTTGCTTCAACAAAAAGAAATTTCAAACATATGGTTATTATACAACCTTTTGCCTCAATTCTAGCAAATTTGATAATTATGCTTGAGAGTTGAAATGATAGGACATCCAATAAGTCATTCCAAACTTATGATTATTACATTAGAACCATTATACTAAAATTTCAAACCTATGGCTATTATATCTCCAGTAGGCATTCAAAAGTTTTTAATGTTGACGTTAACCCTAGACTGATTAAATTTTTTTGAATTTTTTTTTAAATTTATATTATAAATTAAAATTAATATTTTAATTAAAATTTATTTTATTATCTTAATATATTAGCTAAAATTTTTTAACTTTTATTATATAATGATAACATAATACTATTTTGTACAATTCTTTTTATTCTGTTGTATACAGCACATTATTTCAACGTTCATCCAATAATCCAATCCCTTTTACTCTCGCATCACTTTGTACTCTGCATCCTATTTATTTTCAGCCGTCATCCAATAGGTAAGGTACCTACTACCACCGATTTCTCTTTAATACATTTTTACAGAAGTTTTTATATTTAATGCATACACAATAATTACCCAATAGGTAAGGTACCTACTACCACCGATTTCTCTTTAATACATTTTTACGAAGTTTTTATATTTAATGCATCGTACGCAATAATTACCGCGGTAGACACACACTGTCAAAGAGCGATGAATGCGTGTCCTCACCGACAATAGCGATTAGCCTTCTAACATATATGGACCAAGTGAAACTGCACATCGCTAGCCTTCTAACATAAATGGACCATGTGAAACTGCAAAGTCGCCTAATAAAATATTAATATTTATAGTTCGTGTAGAATCACAGAGTTAAGTTTTAAATATGTCATTTTATTATATATATTAATTGTTTTACATATTTTATTAGAAGTAAATATTTAAATTTCATTTATTGTCTAGAAATAGTTGAAAATTTTAAAAACCATATACTAAATATATTTGGTATTTGGGCATGATCAAATAAAACAATTCAGGCTCATACTTACTATTATCCTATTTACGCCTTGTAGATTTAATCCAGATTCTCAAATTTACATGTTTTTAGGTTATCTTAATAATATCCATATGACTCAAATTATCATGGATTAGTTTCCATCATAGAGAAACTTGTTTACTTTAATTTAACTATATTTAAACTAAACATCAGGTACTCGCTACCATTTAGCACTTGTTACAATATAATAAATTATTACAAATTATTTTATTTTATTTAAGAGAATTGAAATTAATGAAAAAATAATAATTATTTTTTTTAATTATATAAAATAATGGTTATGGAAATAAGGTCTTACTGAACTAGAAAATTTGGATTCAAATTTTGTGCAAGTTAAACATAATGAAAATATAGTCCTACCAAACTTACATATATAACAAAAAAAAACAAATCAATAACTCTAAAATATATTCTTAAAATAATTAAGTAAAAACTTCAATAAATCTCATTAACTTGAAAAAAAATATACTTTTGAAGTGATTAGTTAAAAACTTCAATGAATATAATTAACTTAAAAAAAACCATAATTAATGTTTTAATATTGTATTACTAACTAAAAATATCTTATTCCTTTTATATGCGTAACTCTATACTGTAAATGTGTAAATAACCTATTTTCCTGAGTTTAAAGATATTTACATGTGTAATCTATATATTGCCAATGTGTAAATAATATATTTTTTTCAAGGTTATTTTTTTTGAAAATATGAAATTTTTTTAATTCATTTAACGAATTTTGGATTATAATTTTTTCTAATTTATTTAAATGGAAAAATTTAAAATTAAAAATTTTACTTTATTTATTTAATTTAAATATTTTTTTAAATATCTATTTTATATAATTAATAATTTACTCTTCTTTTTAACTATACAATTATCAATTTTTTTTTTAAATGTTTTTTCCTCCATTAAAAAAATTGCTCTACTTTTTAACTCTACATATCATCATAAAAATTTAATGTTAAAAAGTATTTTATTATTATATTATTTAAATAATTTAAATTTCAAAATATATCTGAACATAATAAGGCAAAAGAATGAGCTTGGAGTATGCCCTAAAACTGCTTTTGCTTGGCTTAGAGCTCGTCTTTCTCGAACATAAGGAAATAGGTTAACCGCCCATGACCTAGAGGCATCTAGCAGGAGTGAGAGCCTGCAGGCATCTAGCAGGAGCGAGAGCCTGCAGGCATCTAGCAGGAGCGAGAGCCTGCACCCTTAGGGACCCCCTGAGGGGTTATCCCAGATAGCTTAGTTTTCCTTGATAAGAGTGATGAGTCAACCAACATTCGCGGATAGCAGCCAGAAATGACTGTCCTCACTGTTAATTTGACATAACTAAATTTGATAAATTTTTCTACCAGTTGGAAAAATAAAATAATGCAAAACAAATTAATAGAAATATTGACTAAAAAGATGAATACTTCAGACTTCACATTAAAGACAGGGAAAACATACTTACCAAATTTTACACTTAATGCCACTATTCGAAACCGAAAGGCATGTGGATAGGACAAAAAGTTAGACAGCACTCAGAGACAAACGACAGCCTTCTTCCTAATGACTCGTGCTCACTTCTTTAATAATCTCGACCGATAAATTCGCTGACAATCCATGAGCATAAATGACTTTTTTAAAGATTTTTTTCCTTGATTACTTTTAATTAAAATTAGTATATATTTTTAATTTTAAGGATGTTAAAATTATATAGTTAAAATTAGGTGAATTTTGCTATTACATTTATAAATTAAACTATGTCAATAAAAATGGAGTTGTTTTTAGTGTGATTTTTTAGAAGTTTTTATGGTGGGTTTCTTTCGGTCAAATTTCTTTAAAATCTCAGTAAGAATTTATTGAAATCACAAGCTTAATGGTTAATCTTGTGCAATCGAAGTGGCCTAGGGGTTTTTCAGGGTGCTGAATCAATATATACAGTCAAAAAACTAGTCTAAAGAACACAAATCAATATTTCACCTCAAATTTTTCCATCGAATTCCAACACCGAAAAATCCAAAAATCACACTAAAAATAATTCTAATAAAAATAATTATTCAATATTTATAAAATTTAAAATAAAAATAAATAAATTGAAAGTAATTATTAATCTATGTTATTTTTATACTTTGATGGGGTGGGTGAGGCGGTACGAGACCTCACCGTGAAAGGTGGAATCAAGGTTGGAATTTGACGTGCAAAATGCCCGCCACAACGCATTTTGACCGTATTCTACGTTTAAAAATTTTTAAAAACCGTTTTTTGTGATGGGTTTTCAAAGTCATAAAACATAATTTTCCCTGTTCCCTTGTTTACAAAAACGTCATTACCACCCTGTCAAACAACCGTCTTGGAATATGATGCTCCTAATATGTTTTATTGACCGGTCAATAATAACGTGCGGTAATATTTGGAATTGGGTTTATAATATTTGTTTTTATTTTAAATAAATTAAGTTTATGTTATTTAAAGTCATAGGTGTATATTTGATAGCATGTATTTAGTCGTAATATATTATATTGAGTGATTAATAATCACACATAGTAATATTGGGAATTTACATTATAATATTTGTTTTTATTTAAATAAATTAAGTTTATGTTGTTTATGTTGTTATGGTCATGTTGTTTTTTTCTTACTATAAATATGTGAAAAGAATTAACACAGTTGTGTGATTGAAAACTATTTTTTTATTTAAACCTTTATGGATGAAGGGTCGATTTATTATCAAAACATTTTGATTGAATGGCAAAATTTTAAACATAACATTTCTTGACGACCAACATAAAAATCCAAAACCTCAAAAAAAATTATTTAACGAGTAATGAAAAATCCAAATTCCAACCTTGAGTAGAATGATTAAGTATGACACATGCTCTTAGACGTGATGGTGAAGCCAAGAGGCAGAGGTCGATTAGAAATATCGAGAATGCGTTGGTTTCTTATGTAGTCAAGATGGCCAACGTATTATTGATATGGGAGGTAAGGTGAGCAGTTTTAACTTGTGTGAGTGTGTATATACTTGTTACTTGTGCATGTCTCTTGGTCTCAGTGGTTTGAATTTGAACTCGTTTCGTTGCTGGAGGTATGTGTATAGTGTGTGTCTTGTTTGGGTGACTTACAGGATGGTGTGGGATCCAGGAGAGAGGAGTTGGTGTTGCTTGCAGAGTAGGTCTGCAACGTAAAATGTAACATTTGCAGTGCTAACCCAAGCTAAATTGCTCACTCCTTGTTATAATTCTTAAGCCATTACTAGAATTTTGGTAGGTGGAGGTTCTTTTTTAGTCTTAATTGCCAATTATCTTATGCTTGTGGTCAATGTCTGGTGATCTTAGTCTTGCTTCTTTATTAGGAGGGTATAGCTTTAACCCAAAATTTGGTTTTGGGGGTCTCGAGAGGTGGAACTATGTGGCCCTCTTTTATTGGAGGCAATATCAAGGACTATGTTTCGAGGGTTGCTAGCAATTTGAGTCATAGCTAGCGTGTTGATAGTGCTTGTGGCTATTGTGGGCACGAGGTGAGTGCACTCTCTCAAGCCGAATAGAATAGTCAAAAGTGAAGGCGTGGCTGGGGCTTCCTCCATTCGGAAGAACTGGTGCCTTTTTAGCTGGAAGGGTATGTTTCGCCAACAAGGGCATGCTAGGCTTGTACTTGGGCAAGGGGCCAACTTAGGGAGTGGGTTGTTTGTGCGAAGGAAATGGATGATGATGTGGAGGGGGTCATGGGCATGAAAAGTGAAGTGGTACATGTTTGTGCTGAGTCTTAGGGTTGGGTGGAGCAGTTGTCGTTGTTGGCTTTCATAGAATAGCAGCTTCGCAACATCCTGGCTAGTCTAGAGATCATGTGTCATCAAAATTATGATGACAAAAATGGCTTCCATAGCAGCGCAGCTTCGCAACATCCTGGCTAGATTAGAGATCATGTGTCATCAAAATTATGGTGACAAAAATGAAATGATAACATACATCAATGACATCCAATTCAACCAGAAAGATATTGTGAACAGACTTATCTCTATGCACAGAAGTCAACTGCACTAATGAGTTGTTGGATGAGATCAAAGCGAAGCTTGCTCACATTGACTCCCATGTTCATGAAGCCCACGGGCCCGAGCGCTAATCATGCACCAGTTCATCCCCTTGATATGTCATATACCAATTGCTTTTTGGTTTTGCTAGTCTCTATTTTTGTGATAGTGTCTATTTTTGCATTGTTCTAATTAAATTAGATTAGAATAAAGCGGAGAGAAAATTTAATGAAAATGTTTTAACTTACTATTATTTCTTTGTATAATATTTCAAATTATGACTTAAAAAAAACCCATATTATATATATTTTCTAATTAAAAAAATTAAAAAATTTAATTAATTTTAAATCAAACAAATATAACAATAATATTATATATAATTAAATAATATTTATATATTAAAATTTAAATCCATCTTTTTGAAAACAATAAAATATAATATAATTATTTCGATAAAATATAATTTTCATTGGTAGTAAATCATCGTTGTGAAGAATAATGTAATAATATTATGAAGCGTGAGGTTAATTATAAATTTGAATTTTGAATTTTTATATAAATTCAAAATTAAGAAAATTAAAAACTAAGAAAATTGTAGGTTAATTTGGTCTCAGTGGACATTAACCACCACCATCATCATCATAAAATGGGGAATTCATAGTCATAAACATATTATAAACCAGAAGATATAAAATACGGAGTTTAGATAGATGGTGATATATGTTGATGTGAAATTACTGGTTCTATTTACCTTCATCTCTAATCCAAATAATAATAAACATAATGAAAATATAATCGGCTAAACATAAAAAAAAAAACAATAAAATGTTTCTATTAAAAAAAGAAAAGATTCCATAGATAACCATTCACATTATAAAAGCCTTACCAATCTGTTTAGTTTTCCAAATTGCTAAACTGAACACAGATTTCTTATAAGTTTCACCATGACATGAAAAGAAACCTCTTCAGACCAAAGCCAGATATGCACAGAAACTCAAATCTCAAGCACAAGAGGGAATGGATGCAAACCAAACCACAACATACACTTCTGCAAAAGTAAAAGCATGCGTTGCAAATAAAGTAGACATGACCATTGATATCACACCTGAATAATTCTGTGTATTGTCCAAACTCCACGGATCTGCACCTGCCCTCCTGCATCCAGAGAAGTAGTACCCTGAAAAGAGAAAAACCAGTAATGAAAAATAGGGCGACGGAGAGTATATAAATAGATATAAGGGTGTAGATTTTAAGTAGCGTTATGCAAATTTCCTATGTTTAACTAATCAAATACAACAACACAATATGAATCAGTTTTCAAAGGCCGAGAAATGTTTTCAGACTTCTCTTTCTGCACGGAGGTGGAATTGACTGGTTGAGAGTCAGACAGCCATACACGTAAAGGCGACTGTAAAAATCAGGTGGCCCTTCCCAAGAATTATGGAGCACATTAGAAAAATGGATGTTCTTTATACCATTCCTTCCAGATAACACCAAGCAGAATATCTGTCACGTTGAAGATTTTCTGCTACTCGACAACTCAACGAATTGTATGCGCAGATCCTCCACATGACTGTTGAGTCGTGTTGCAAATTCTAACCATCAGCGTTGTAGATGTAGACCATTCCTTGCAGGTAATGACAAGCGCAATCTTCGGACACAATGAAGAATACAACTCTATCAAAACAACCCAAACATTTTGTATGACCAGATACGCGACCAGAGACTGGCCAACAGTGTTGGATTACACACAGATTCTTTTTATCTATATGGATTACAAAAGTAATAGATTTAATAATTATAATATAATTAATTTTTATGTTTTTTTTTCATATTTGTGGGAGACAAAAGTCTTAGAATTTAACAATAATAATATAATAATATAGTTAATTTTTATGATTTTTTTTAAATATTTGGCCATATAAAAATACAAGTGTTTTGATATTTATTAAAAATGGATAAAATTAATGCTTATGAATATTTATCAATCAATTAATTTATATAATTGTAGCTAGTTATATCAAGTTGGAATTATTCAGTTTTTAAAATATGATGTGAATGTTGGAATTTTCCTATAAATATGTTAAAAGGTTTTTTGTTTTAATAAGATTAAAATAATTATAGTTTTGAAATATAAGTTATTGTTTTTATAAGATAAAAATGAATGTAGTTTTGAAATAATTGTATTTAATATTCATGTTTTTATAAGATGAGATTAATAGGCATGAACTTTTTATAAGATAAAAATAATTGTAATTATGAAATATTTTTGCCCACGGGGCTTTTAGATTGGCGGTGAATGGGTGCACTGTTAAGGCACTCCTTGCTATAGGTCACCGGTTCAAATCCCTCGCGGGTACTTAGGTTAGTCTTAAAAGAAAAAAAAAAAATATGAAATATTTTTATTGTAATATATATTTTTTTTTATTTCAATTATTTAACTAATAATTTATTATAATTAAATGATAAATTAACTGATTTAAGGTGTAGGTTATTTTTTCTATTGTTAAATCTAATGATACAATTCTAGTGTGATTGTATAGTTTTTAATGTTTAACTTGTATTTTTTATTATATAAATGGCTTTAACGTTATGACAAACAATTGAAGTATTTGGGTTGTACAACTATATAGTTCCAATTTTGCTAGGATTTTTAGACACTAAGAGTTAGTTAAGTGCTTGGGATAATGTGTCTATTAGGTAAAACTGTGCTTCTTAATGTGTTTTTCTAGTATGTATTAGTTGCATTGTAATTCTATTATCACGAAATGTTTTAGACATAGAGTGATTTGAATTGATTCGTGTCTTAGCACCCGATTGGTCCATGATCTCTATTTAAAAGGTTTGGAGGGTAATGGTTGATAATCGATTGTGAGAACTCTTTTATGCAAAATATTTGTTTTGTGTTAATAAAATATCCTTAAGTGGCCACATTAGCTTTGGGTTGTGGATTGTTTCCCTCTTAAATGGTTTCAACCACGTAAAAATATTGACATTATGATTTTGATCTGGTTGTGTGAGTGGCTATTGAAGGTGTTTGTCATGTATAGAATGTTAGAGATAATGGAGAATATCTTAGAAGAGTGAGTTGGTTCACAAGACCTTAGGATAGGAATTAGTTTCTATTTTTTAGGTTATGGTTCTAACTTCCCTAAATCTGTGATTACTATATATTGTGTAATGTACATGAGCAATGTAGAGCGTTCTGCAGAGCCAGACTCTCTTTTGTAGAGATGACCAGTGGGTTTCATTTCATTTAATATACAACATTGCATTTTTATCATGGTATCATTGCGTCAGGGTTGATGAACCTGTACGCTGAGAGGAGGGTGTGACTAAACCGAAATCGTCATAGGTTTCAGGAGAATAAATGTGACGATTGTGAAATCATACTTAACTTCACCGTCTCAGATATTAGGTGTATAACTGCGACGACGTCTCAAATAAGTGGTGTACATCTGCGACAATGTCTCAGATAAGTGGTGTACATCTACGACAATCATGTAAACAATAAAGAGGCTACGTGGAGGGCGAGAGAAGGCTGCATCCTCGAGAAGGCTACAGAGGTTGACAACAAAAGGTTGTCTGGAGGCCGTGAAGGAAGCCACGATGATCTGCGGGTGTACTACAAGATCAAACAACATTGAAGATTAGTGATCTGTCTTTGTCACAGATCTGGGGTAAATATAATTTTTTTTTTTACCTGTTAAATTTGTTTTAATCGCCAAGATGAATAATCAGATGTTTGAAGCATGCTTGAATGAGCGTAACAAGCTCGATGGCTCCAATTATGCGAATTGGAAATTCAAGATGCAAACTCTGCTAGAAGTGCAGAGTGCTTGGACGATTGCAAATGGGGATGAACAAAAGCCAACAGTTGGATCCGCAACAGTCCTAGATTGGGAGAAGCGTGAGGATAAAGCAAGGACGTTGCTGAAGATGTCAGTGAAAGACTGCATCATACCACATATCAGAGAACGTATATCAACAAGCGAAATTTGGGGAATTTTGAAGGATCTGTATGAGATCAGGAATACGAATCATCTTCTGTTTCTGAAGAGCAAGATCTTATCCCTGAAGATAGAGGAGAATGAAACAGTTGTTGCCTTCATAGCAAGGATCAAAGGTCTGAAGAACAAATTGGTAGACATTGGTCATATAATTGATGATACAGATCTTGTAACAATTACCATGAATGGTGTGACCGATGACTACCAAATGTTCATCACTGGGATAAATGCGAGAGAGAAAATCTTGAAGTTTGAAGAACTGATAGGAATATTGATGCAAGAAGAAGAAAGAAGATCAAATCTGAAGCCCCAGAGTTCTGATCTTGCATTGATGGCGAAAAATAACTTCTACAAAGGAAAAGGAAATCCACAACAACAAAACGGAGGAAGCTCACAGAAAAGACCAAATCTGACCCAAGGTATGAATCCGAATAGAAACAACTCTGTATTTAAGTGTTTTTATTGTGGAAAACTGGGTCATATACCTAGACAGTGCAGGAAGAAGAAATATCATGAAGAAAAACAAAAGCAGAAAAGACATGCAGGTCATCTCGTGAATGATAATCATGAGTGAAATTTCAGATTGTTCATGGTAGATCGTGATGAGAATGTTGATGCAGACATCTGGTATGTAGATTCGGGAGCATCAACACATATGACAGGGAATAAACAATGGTTTGAAGATTTTAAAGATATCAACGATAGAGCATAAATATACCTAGGTGGTGATAGAAGTCATCAGATCAAAGGATGTGGGAAAATTTCTGTCATTTTACCTAATCGTAATATACGAAAAATTTATAATGTTATGTGTGTGCCTAGTATAACAAAGAACTTGATTTCTGTATCCATGATTACAGATCAAGATCTTAAAATTGAATTTTTAAAATCTAAATGTTATATTAAAGATCTGCTAGATGACATGAAGACAATTGCTATAGGAATCCGAACAGGAGGTCTGTACAAGTTAGATGTAAGACCTACACTAGTTCGAGCCTTGACAGCTGCGAGTTTGACTACAAAAGAGCTATGGCATCAGATATTTGGTCATATCAATTACAATGATTTGTTATTACTACAGAAGAAGGAAATGGCAAGAGATATTCCTATGCTAAAGCAAGTACATAATGATTGTGATGTGTGTACATTAGGAAAAATGCATAGAGGATAATTCCCTATTCGAGTAGAAAAGAAACAAAGGGATATACTCGAATTAGTGCATACAAACCTGTGTGGACCCATGCAAACAAAATCATTAGGAGGTGCACTATATTTTTTTACTGTTTATTGATGACTGCACAAAGTTTTCTTGGGTATATTTCTTGAGTAAGAAGAGTCACACATTTGAATACTTTAAGCAGTTCAAAAACATGATTCAAAGGCAAACAGGGAAACAAATAAAAATTCTCCGGTTCGATCAAGAGGGAGAATACAGGAAAGATGAGCTTATCAGGTATTGTAAAGACCATGGAATATTGTAGCAGTTCACAGTACCCCATACTCCAAAGCAAAATGGAGTATCTGAAAGAAAGAATAGAACACTGGTGGAATGTGCTAGGAACATGTTGAAAAGTAAGAATCTTTCGAATGGTTTTTGGGCTAAAGCATTGAATACTACAGTTTATTTGAAAAATAGGAGTCCTACAAAGAATCTTGAGTTTAAAACTCCTTATGAAGCATTATATGGATTTAAGCCTGCAGTAAAACACTTACGAGTATTTGGATCTAGAGCATTTTCCCATATTCCAAAGGAAGATAGAAGAAAACTAGATTCGAAAGCCATCATATGTAATTTTACAGGGTATTGTGTACAATATAAAGCTTATAGATTATTTAATCCCTCTACTCATGAAGAATCTGATAAGCACAATGAGGAATGGGATATTTCGTACTTGGTGGAAGAAGAAGCATAAAACAATTAGGATCAACAACAGATGAAAGCAAAAGATGAACAACAACAACAATAGCAACAACAATAGCAATAGCAACAACAACAGCAACAGCAGCAGCAGGAAAAAAATAATGATCAAACAAGGTTTGAAGCTACCCCACCTCTCAGGAGATTAGGTAGGAAAGCTCAATTTCTTGCAAGATATAGGGAAAATGCTTTGATAACTAGTGTGATGAATGTGGTTGAACCTTCTAGTTATAAATAAGCAAATGAATGTAGAGAATGGAAAACAACAATGGAACAGGAATATGAATCAATAATCAGGAACACCACTTGGGAACTAGTTGAACTTCCTAAAGGAAATAAACCATAGGTTGTAAATGGTTATACAGACCGAAGATTAATGCAGATGGAACCATAAAAAAAATTAAAAGCTAGATTGGTAGCAAAAGGGTATTCGCAAAAAGAAGGTATAGACTATGAAGAAACCTTCGCCCCTGTAGCTAAACTAAACACTATCAGAATGTTAATTGCTTTAGCTACCAAGAAACATTGGATGATTCACCAACTAGATGTAAAATCTACATTTTTAAATGGAGAATTGAAAGAAGAGGTTTATTTAGAGCAACCTGAAGGGTTTGTCTAGAAAAGGAAAGAACATTTAGTCTGTAGGTTAAAGAAAGAACTTTATGGACTAAAGCAAGCACCCAGGTCTTGGTATGAAAAAATTGATTCATTTTCTCTACAATTTGGCTACAACAGAAACAAAAATGACCCTAATCTTTACACCATGAAAGATGAACAAGGGTGCATAGCGATGATTTCTTTGTATGTAGATGATTTGATCATTACAGGCGATGATACATATATGACCAAAGAAATCAAGCAACAGATCTCATAGGTATTCGAAATGAAACACCTTGGTGAATTAAGATACTGTTTGGGTCTTGAAATCTGGAGAGATTCAGGAAAAACATTTTTGTCCCAGGGAAAATATGTCAAAGGACTATTAAAAAGATTTAGGATGGATCAGTGTAAGCCTGCAGCAGTAACATTACAACAAAACATCAAACTGCAGAGTGAAGATGGCTCAAAGGAGGTAGATGCGACACTTTACAGACAGCTGGTTGGGCGTCTAATCTACCTAACCACCACTAGACCAGATTTGGCTTATGCAGTAGTGTGCTAAGCCAATATATGTCCAAGCCACTTGAAAGCCATTGGAATGCAGCGAAGAGTGTTTTGAGGTATCTACAAGGTATTGTAGATTATGGTATTATTTATACTGATTCCTCTGATGTTAGATTGACAGGATTTATAGATTCAGACTAGGCTGGAAATGTAGACGATCGTAGATACATAACAGGATATGCATTCAACATTGGATCCGGGGTGATTACATGAAGCAGCAAGAAACAAAACACAGTTTCCTTGTCCTCGGCAGAAGCAGAGTATCAAGCCATGTGTGCAGCAATGTGTGAGGCAATTTGGTTGTGGAGACTTCTCCATGATGTCGGGGAAGAACAAGTAGACGCAACAACAATCAGATGCGACAATCAGAGTTCATTCAAACTTGCTAATAATCCGGTGTTCCACAAAAACACTAAACATATTGATACACAATTCCACTTCATCAGGGAGAAAGTGCAATCCAAAGAAATCCATTTTGTATATTGCAATACATGTGATAATGTTGCAGACATTTTCATTAAGCCTCTTGGGAGGATTAAGTTTGAAATATTTAGGGAGATGTTAGGCATATTTGTGGACCCCTTCTCCATTAAGGGGGAGTGTTAGAGATATTGGAGAATATCTTCGAATAGTGAGTTGGTTCATAAGACCTCAGGATAGGAATTAGTTTCTATTTTTTAGGTTGTGGTTCTAACTTCCCTAAATCTGTGACTACTATATATTGTATAATGTACATGAGTAATGTAGAGAGTTCTGTAGAGCCAGACTCTCCTAGTTCAAACTCTCTTTCGTAGAGTTGACCAATGGGTTTCATTTCATTTAATATAAAACATTGCATTTTTATCCTACTATCACGAAATGTTTTAGACATAAAGTGATCTCACGAGTCATATTTTCCTCGATATTAAGGGCTATTGATTCGTGTCTTAACACCCGATTGGTCCATGATCTCTATTTAAAGGGCTTGGAGGGTAATGGTTGATAATCGATTGTGAGAACTCTTTTATACAAAATATTTTTTTGTGTTAATAAAATATCCTCAAGTGGCCACATTGGCTCAGGTCGTGGATTGTTTCCCTCTTAAATGGTTTCAACCACGTAAAAATATTGACTTTATGATTTTGATCTGGTTGTGTGAGTGGCTATTGAAGGTGTTCATCATGTATAGAATACCATGTTTACTCAAACATGGTATTAGAGCTCGTTTGAAGAACTTCTCCCATTGGGAACCAAGATCTTAAATCTTGTGCTTTTACACCTTTGAGATATACTATTTTTGTATTGTGTTAGCCTAAACAGTCAAACTTCTCCCATTGGGGATCAAGATCTTAAATCTTGTGTTTTTACATCTCTAAGATATACTATTTTTGTTTGCATTTCGAACATTGTTCTTAGCTAAGAATGTTTTCATTTCATTGAAAAAGGTGTTAATTTTCTTGAAATACAACATATTTTTTTAGATTTAAAGATATATAGTGCAAATACTCCCTTCTTATTAAATTAATTTTTGCAAAGCTCATATTCTAGTGTTATGTTTATATTCCTAATTTTATATTCTTTCTTGTTTGTGTATGCTCCTTTCCCTGTGCTATGTGCAATAGCAAATCATAAATATAGTGGGAAGTGTTTTCTTGCCTAAGTATGCTCTTTGTCATGTGTTTCATGCAATCTCGAAAAAACAATAAGAAGACTTGCATTTGGTAGGTAAGGTAACCAGGATTCAACCCCTCTATTGTTGTGTTTTGAATTTTTTTCTAATTTGTTTTTATTTTTATTTTTGGATGACACAATTTAAGACAGAGCTCTAAAAACAACAACACTCGCACTTATATCTCTTTCAATGTTATTGTTATGTTTTTTGCATTAACTCATTTGGTTAAAAGTTACTTTATTTAGTAAGAAGACTTGAGTTCAAATCTCTTTCTAAGTTACTTTTTGAAAAAAACCATGTAAACTTAAGTTATTTCATAACTTTATTATAAAGTATTTTTCACTCATCATAAGTTAGTTCACAGCTTTATTGTAAAGTGAATTTCACTTGTCATATATATACTAGAAATTGCACTAGATGTTGC
Source organism: Pinus taeda (assembly GCA_000404065.3). Lineage (NCBI taxonomy): Eukaryota > Viridiplantae > Streptophyta > Pinopsida > Pinales > Pinaceae > Pinus > Pinus taeda. The sequence goes on from APFE030809133.1 coordinate 85,674, forward strand.
AAAGAAAATGTCATAAGGCATAAATTTCAGAAAAATCTTGAGATATAGAAGATCACTGAATATAAAAATTAGTAAACAAAATGTCATTCAAACCTACAAGAATAAGAGAAATCATTTAGATTATGCTAAATTAACAGATTCTATAACCTTTCCAAGATGCTCTTTCAAGTTCCAATAACAAATATTTGATAAAAAAGATGCTCTTTTTTAATATTGAACTTTATCACTTGATCAAAAGCTTATAGTCTTTTAGCACTTGCTCTTAAGGTGATTGGATTTGCTTTTGGAATTAAAAGTAAAATAATTCAGTGATTTTCTAAAAAGAGAGAAATGAGTAATTCATTGAAGTATGAATATGAAATTGAAGTGGAATACAACATTTAAAAAATATTATTGATAACAAAAATATTCAATTTTGATCAAGTAAAATATCCCATTATAAAATCTTAAGTAATATTAATGTGTATTTGAAAATATATTAATCACTTAAATAAAGTAAAAAATTTAATATAAGCCATATAGTCTTTAAGTGAAATGTTTTAATGCCCATATCAAATAAAAAAATTAATATCCATATTAAATAAAATATTCAAGGATAAATGAGATTCATTTTTAAAGATTATAAATTTTGAAAAAATAGGTGTGCAAGACATGTATTCTTAAAGATGGGTTTGTTTGATAATGTTAAGAAAGTTACAATAAGGGAAGGTTTTATAATACCTAGTATGAGAGAAATGTGTCATTTCATCCATGCTCAATCTGAAATTGACATGTGTTCATTTTAAAATAAATATAAAATAACTATAAATAAAAAACAATGTTGGCTAGAATATACATACTTAAGTTTTAGTTAAAATCCAATAGAAATGGATATACATATTTGGTTAAATGAATATACACATCTGGTTACACTCCAGTAGCTCGAATAATGGTTAAAAGTGAAACCAAAAATGGTTAATACTGCAAAGTATGGCACGCGTTCATTTTAAAATAAATATCAAATAACTATAAATAAAAAACAATGTTAGCTAGAATATACATACTTGATAAGTTTTAGATAAAATCCAATAGAAATGGATATACATATCTGGTTAAATGAATATACACATCTAGTTACGCTCCAGTAGCTCGAATAATGGTTAAAAGTGAAACCAATAATGGTTAATAGTGCAAAGTATTCACTCTCAATGCCATAAATAAAATATTTAGGTATTTTGATATATACTTTAAGTAACATAATTTATATCAACTTTATATATATACTCAAAAGAGGGAAGGAACTAAAAGTAAAATAATTTAGTGATTTTCTAGAAAGAAGGAAATGTATAATTCATATATATATTTGAAATGAAATGCAACATTTAAAATATATTATTGATAACAAAAAAATTCAATTTTGATCAAAATAAAATATCCCACATTAAAATTCTCCAGACCAACAATTATTCTCTATCTATTTATTTAATAAGTTGAAGAAATTTAATACTCCAGAAATGTATACATAATCCTTATAGTATGCTTCAAAATCCAAAACCTTATGTGCTTAGATAAAAAAAACAAAAACAAAACAAAAAACAAAAAACAAAAAAACAAAAAGTTGCCTTTTTAAGCAATCTAAGTTTAGTTATCCAAAAAATGGATAAATTTCAAATTGTCATTATCAGAATCTTTATTAATCATCACTACCAAACTATTAAAATTCTCCAAACCAACAATTCTTCTCTATCTATTTATTTAATAAGTTGAAGAAAAGTATTTAAAATAATTGATAATAACTAATTTTAAATTAGAATCTTTATTAATCATTACTCCCAAACGATTAAAACCAACAATTCTGCAAACCAACAATTCTATTTATTTAATAAGTATAAGGGACAACAAGATCAACAACTGTAGAAAACATGTTGGGATTCAAAAGACCTCCAAATATATCGTTCACAACATGAGCTCCATTTCTTAAAGTCTTACTGTCTCAAATGCAACTTTAGCATCCAAAGTATCTACTTATGGGATTTTACCTTTAGCTTCAGGAATCTACACAATTGCTTCTAAAACTGGCAAAAGCTAAGACAATTCCTCCTCTGTTGAAATGCTTAATGTTGTTGGCTTGGTTGATTGTGCTCCAATGTCAATTATATCGGCTCCTTCAAATATTATCTGTCTAACTGATCAATTGCATTCTCTACAGATGTGTACCATCCTCCATCACTAAAACTATCTGGTGTTAAATTTAAAACACACATGACATGAGTTTTTCTCAACCAATCCAATAACTCATTTCCAATGGGAAAAAATCTCTTCATTCCCTCTCGTCCCATAAGGTCTTCCCCTCCAAGTTTCTCCCATGCCTCAAACATGCTGCCATTTCTTTCCGACGAGGCGTGACAACAGGCAACAATGTCGTTATCAACTACCAATCCAAGAAAGTCTACAAGCGAAGCAGGAACAAAGGGTCACTCCCACAAATTCTGATGGGCTATCCGATGAATCCTTGAGCTTGCCATAGAATAAAATTTCCAAATCAATAGGCCAAGGCCCATACCTTATGCCCTCAATCCAGCCTAAACCATTTTTAATTCCTTTCAGAACTGTCAACAAAGCATGTGGACCAAGTTTTGTGATTGCCCTCATTGCAGAGTTGAGGAAGCAAGGTTGATCAGTTATATATGTAGGCCTAATCCCTTTTTAATCCCTTTCAGAACTGTCAAGAAAGCATGTTGACCAAGTTTTGTGATTTCCCTTATTGCAGAGTTAAGGAAGCAAGGTTGATCAGTTACATATGCAGGTGCGGTCTGGTATAAGTTTGCATTCTTTGTAAAATATACACCAGCTTTCCCCATCATGCTCAAAGCTCTATTGAAATTTTCAACTACATTGACAACATTGCTACCCAAAGAAATGACCACTACCTCCACTGGGGAGTGAACTTCAATGCAAGATTCAAAGGGTGATGAGTATGCAAAAGAATCCCAAGAACAAGAAACTCGCCCCAAAGCTACAAAAGATAGACCCAAAGACAACTGTTTCAATGAAGGATTCATGAAAATGGTTTATTTTCACATTTGCATTAGCTTAGACGAACTGCCTAATGCGCAGGTGAAATTCAATGCTAATGTTCAATGCTAACGTCTAGTGCATACATACATATAGAAAGAGTGTGTATGCGCCCCTACCACAAGAGGCTCTAGCATAGAGAATGAATTTTATATAAGCATGCATGTGGAAGAGGCCCTATTACTTAGATTCTAATTTTGAAATTTATCTTGATATTACTGTCTGGTGATTAATGAAACTTGGAAGTGTTCCTATCTTATATAGAATATACAAATGCCCAAAAAATAAAATCACATGGAAGGGAAATTAACGAAAGAAATGAATTTATTATTATGAGGGAGAAGACTTACCAGCATTCTGGGAACCCCACAGAAAAAACA
>APFE030809145.1:0-29373 GCA_000404065.3 Pinus taeda
CATCCTCAATGTACCGTCCTTCTTCACCAACACCACAGAAGAAGCAAAAGGACTCGTGCTCGGTCGAATGTGCCCAAGTGCCAGCAACTCCTGGATAGCCTGCTCAATCTCATCCCGATAGGCCTTGGGGTGCCTATAGGGGGTGGTAATCGCTGCCTGTATGCCCTGCTTAAGATCGATGGTGTGCTCAAACCCCCGATCGGGTGGTTGTCCTGGTGGAATCTCCCCAAACACTATGGCATACCGATCCAAGATGGATTGTATCTTTGGATGTACCATCTACCCTGTAGTCCCTGCCTCTGATGCACGCAGTTCCACTGCCCACTCTATGTCTCCCTTCCGGAAGACTGCCTCCATCCGATGAGTCGACACGGTCTGAGGCGGATATGTGTGCTATCCCCGTATCTTCTCATACCTCCCTGTCTTCTCATCATCCCACTCCATCTCTAGGGTCTTCCAATCCATCGTGACCTTCCCTAGAGTGATAAGCCACTGAACACCCAATATCATGTTGGTGTCCGGGATATCAACCACGAAAAAGTGGTCAGTCAATGTGTAAGTGCCCATCGTTATTGAAAGCTCTGGGACATAACGAGCACACGTCATGGTCTAATCTCCTGGGACCAAGACTGAAAACCCATCGAAGCTCTCTCTCTGAATACCTCTCCGCTCAACCATCTGTGCATCGATGAAGTTGTGGGTCACCCCACTGTCAACCAAAACTGATACCCGATGGCCACATACTGTCCCTCATACGCATAGCGTCAGATATTTGGGTACTCCTCGCAATGCTGCAGGGGTCCCTCCGGTAAGGTGCAAAAGGTGCACCACCTGCTGCTGGCGGTGGAGTTGGCAAAGGTCCCTGTATGGCATGGCTATCTCCTGCTTCCACATCATCCTCGTCATCCTCTTCTCCACTGCTCTCGGAGAAGACCTCAATAAAATGTGCCTTTCCAGCAGCACATCTATGTCCCGGTGCCCATGGCTCCTGACATGTAAAGCACAACCGCTTCTTCTTCAGCGCCCTCCTGACATCGTCCTCAATTTGTACTCGTCCTGGATTCCCCTTTGGAGGTGGAATCCTCACATCCTTCCCCTTAGACTAAAAGGGCTGTCTTTGGGGGTAAGGTGTCCAGGTCCTGGGTAAGACATCCTGTAAGTCTCGGGTCCTACTGATAGCGTCCTGGAGTGTGGCTGGTCTAGTGGATCGGACTAGACCCCGAAGTGGCTCTGTTAACCCCTCAATATACATATAGACCCTCCGTGTCGTGGATAGGTTTGGTACCATCATGGAGACCCTCAAGAAATCTGCAATGTAGGTCTTTGGGCTCCTTGTCTGTTTGAGCCTTGTCAGCTCAACAAAATGCTGCTCTAGATCCCTCCGATCAACTCGCTCCATCAATCTCCTGGTAAACTCCGCATATGTCATCACTGTAGAGTGCCCGAGAGTAACCATCCCGTGAAACCACCAATCCTGGGCCTCACCATCCAAATGCAAGTTGCCACCTTGACCGCCTCTGCCTTCGGCATCTGGTTAAGCTGGAAATAAATGTCCAACTTCTCCACCCAAGACTTTGTCAAACTGTTTGATGAACCATCAAACGTAGGCAAGTGGAATCTACTAGTTGCCCAGTGGGTGTCACCATCATGGTAATGCCGGTACCCTCTGTGATGGTCACGGGGTCTGCTATCCCGCTGGAGCTGAACAAAGTCTCTGAATGAGAGGGCTTCCCTGAACTCCTGCCCATAGGCCTGGTACTCTGCAAAATAATCGCCCATATGTCTGGGCTCTACCTCCTGCTGGGCTACGACCCTCGTGTCTGCTCCTAAGAAAGTGGGCATGGTAGAGCGTGTAAGGACATGTGAGACCACCTGCTGCGCAGTATCACGTTCTCCGGCAAATGGTGGGATGCGCTTGATCCCTCACCAACCTGAAAAACCCATGGGCTCTCACGCTATCTAGGCTCTACTGCCGTGAATCTCTGCCCCATCACCTCAATCTGCCTCGATAGATCTTGTACTGATTTGAGGAGCATATCCACAAATCTCTTCCCATCCTCGTCTGCCATCGGATCCCTTTGTTCTACGTCCACCACAGGTTCCTCCTATTCTGCGTCCACCATCGGAACACAGTCTCCCTCTCCGTAGGTATTCTCCAACCTACGCTCAGTGTCTCGGTACCTCCTACCTCTATAACAAATGTAGGGGTTTTCCCCTGGTGTCATAGATTGCTAGCTCCACAGGCTGAGCTAGATCTATGCTCTGATACCACTATAATATCCCTAACCCGAAATATTCCTCTAACCCCAGCAAAAACTGCAACAAATATGTGCAAATGATATAATAACCCAGAAATGACAAAATAACAGTGGCACAACATATAATAATGTAAACAGGAAATATAAGCAGATACTAAAGAAATGCAGCGAGAAATGCTAAGCCATTTTATTATACTGAGCAATAAAATGAGTACAAGAGGTGATCAGACAGATGGCACCTCGACTTGCACAAGGCAAGTGAAGATATACTCTCAGAATAACAAAGAATGGCCTCTCTGCGTGGATGCTGCCGGAGAACTGCCATGTTATTGCTGCTAGAAAACAAATAATGATTTGGGGCTGCTCCCCTCCTCGAAAAATGTTGAAACTCTGGAATTGGGCTCTACTCCAAAAACCTAAAAAAACCCAGAAAGTTTTCCTGGAATAGCCGACCTCCAAAAATCGCCCCCTTTGGGATCTGCGCAGTCCCTCAATGCTCTGCGCTGCCACTGAAGAAACCCCACCAGAACTCTCCCTGAAACTCTGCCAAAATCCTCCAAGATGCAAGGGTTGGTCCTCTGCTCAATCACTCAACATAAATCCTCCTGCAAAAAACCCCAATCCAACACTACTGCCAGAAAGAACTGCATCCCTCTCCCAGTGCTACGCAGTCCTCCAAAACGCTGTTGAAACTGCTGCTGGAATGCTGATAAAACTACTACTGAAATGCCAAAGGAAATACCTTGCCCGAGCAGGCACTCGAAGTCCCCCAAGGCTAAGGGTGAGATCTCCGAACAAAGACACTCAATGCACTAAACAGTGCTGTAGACTAGCTAAACAACCAGCATGCTCAGAAGTCAAAACGACTAGCTCAAAATGCACATAACTGAATGATCAAAATGAGGAGGCTCCTCTCTCTTTTATAGCCTTTGCCTCTCTCAATCCCAAGGCTCACCTCTTCCTGCGTGGTTCCCCTCTTGCCACGTGTTCCTTCCCTCATGCGCAGTCTCTCCATTTGTCTGCGTGGGCTCCATTTCTGCGTCCCCCCTTGGCTCCCCTTTAAGTCACAACGTTGTGCTACTAAGAAGTGACTTTTTATTCTAAAAGTTAGTTATGTCCCCCCTCCTCACTTTTTTTATTTACAAATAACTATAAAAGGCAAAAATTGAACAAAATCGAATATTCCAATTAGCGATGGCGTCACCCTCCTTGGTTGTTGCACTGCTCTCCCAGCACAATCTCTGCCTTCTCTGTTTCTTTGTACTCAATGCCCCTTAGCTGCTCTCCCGGTCATTGATTCTATCTCTCTTAACAAACCCCGCTCTAGAGAATAGAATGATTGATCATCTGGTGTACTCTCCAAGTGACCCTCAAGCCTCCTCTTATACTTTTCCTATTGACATCTCAACGGTCGAGATTAAGTCCCTAATAAACGGCTAAGAATAGATATGGCTTGATCCATGTCTTTTGGACCATTCTAACATAGATTCATATTAATACACATTAATATTTTATTTTCCCTAAGTTTAGACTTAGGGACTCCATTAAAAATATTAATTATTTTAATATGTCTTGATCTGTTTAGAATCTGCCCAAACCCTTTCTGGGTATTGGAGATCTCATGTGCCCCAACCTCTCCACCAAATTTCATGGCTAGAGCACATCCGATGCTACCCCAAATCAACACTCCCTCTTAGCAAGGACTGTACTCTAGCAATACTCCTCATTGAGTATTACTCTGATCATCCAGCATCGGTACCTGTGTTGATGCTAGGCCTTCCTGCCCAACATCCTCTGCACTACTACCTCCTGTACTGCTGCCCATGATTCTGCCACTGCCACTGTTGCATCTGTACGACAGCGCCCTCTGCATCCGTGTTGTTGCTAGTCCTTTCTCCCATCACTGCATCCGCACTGCACCTCCTCTCATCATGTTGCATCGTGCTGCCCACTGTTGCACTACAATTCAATTACTGAGAAGTAAGTAACTGACCTCCCTGTTGGGCTAGAAACACTTTCTGATGCTGAAGCTCCCTCTACCACTGACAAGTGCTCCCTCTTTGACCTCTACGCTGCTGCAACAACTCCCTGCATCTCACACCGTTGCACACCTCGTTGTGCCTTCCTGCACTGGTGCAACACTCATGTGCCTCTCACACTGCTACAGCCTATGAGCTCTGTGCTATCTCGAGACTCCTGCACTGTAGCTCTCTCTGCCGCTTCATCCGCATCCGTCTCTACCCACTCATCCAGTCCTGCTACTCCTCGTCGAGGCTCCCGTAGCAAGGTCTAATCCAAGAGGCTGGGTACCTCAAGGATCCTGCCCCTCATCGCATGTAGTCCATCTGACTACAGCTCGATGTCTCCCCACTTCCGCTCAAGTGGTGCATGTGCACTCATGGCACAGTCATCGTCTATCAAAACTTCGTTCTTGGCCCGTGCTGGTGTTGCCTTAATCTCGGAAGACTCTCCCTTACTCTTCTTCCTTGGGCACTGGGTCGCATAATGACCCATCTCCCCACAGTGGAAGCACTTGATCTTGGAGAGATTTTTCTTCTTCCACTTCTCCTGCTTTCCCTCACATGCTAAGGCCACATCCTCCTCCTTTTGTTGAACTTTGATCCCTTTGTTGCTGCTACCTGTCTTTGACTGTCGTCTGATCTCTTTCTGGCGGAGAGCTGCCCACATCTCGTCCCAAGGTAGGAATGTCCCTCTGCCCAGGATACTCTAGACAAACACTTCCCAATCTTCTGAGACATCATTTAGGGTTGTCCTCACCATAAGCTCCTGGTCCGGTGTCGCTTCTATAGCAGTCCACTGGTCTCAGATCTCATTCGGTCCTCCAAGGAAGGTGTCAATCGATTGACCCTTCCTCATCTGATACGACCTCATCTAGTTCTCGAGCAGCATTCTTCTCTACACAGAAGTATGCTGGTACAAGTTCTTAAGAGCCTACCACATCTCAACTATCGTTTCCTTCTCAGCTATATGTGGTACCACATGATCCTTGACCCCGTCAAGGATAATGCACTTGGCCCTCGCCATCGCCTCTTCGTACTTGTCATTATCATTTGGGTCGACTGGGATAGTTATCATCTTCAAGGTGAAGTTCTTGACACCATTCATGTCAAGCACTGATAAGATTCTGGCCTTCCAGACTGAGAAGTTCGATGCTCCGTCCAGTCTATCCTGGTCTCTTACCCTGTGAAGTGCCATGATGCTCCTCTACTTCCCTCCTAGAAGTTCTCTGTTCGACTCCTCTGAGTCTCTACTTCCCGTCTGGAAGTTCTTTTCTCGACTCCCTCTGAGTCCTGATTTCCCTCCTGGAAATCCTTCTGCCGCTTGTCGAGATGCCCCCTACTCTAATCGCCTTGTGCAACTGCACTGTTGATCCGGTTCCTCGGCTAGAAACCCTCGGTAACAACTCCTCTGACCCTGCTCTGTCAGGTATTGCTTTGACTACAGTACCTCACCAGCTCCACTCTGCAATATTTCTGCAGCCTTCTAAACTCTAGCAATTGCCTCTCTGTGAACTGCGTCAGCCCCTCTCTGCCTCACGCTAGCCTGTGTCACCCTAGATGGGTCTGCATCAGCCCTGGGATGCCCTGCGTCAGCCCTGGGATGCCCTCTGCATCAGCAACGTTGGCCTCTTTGAGGCTCTATGCAGCTCCCTGCTTCTTCTACATGGCTCTGGCTAGCTCTACGTCACACTTCTAGACTTCTGTGCTACTAGAAACAACTTCTGTCACCTCGGGACAGTTGTTTTCTGCTACTATTGCTTCGCTCAGCTGATGTCTTTTATTCCTCCTGTGGTCTGCAATCATCCTCTGATACCATGTTGAAGTTTCTAAGTTTACTTAGTTTAGAAACCCTTCATGCACTTTTTCTGATTTATTCCTACCTACTTGTTATTTTCTTTAACAACTTATTTACAAAGAAAATACTGAAAATAAACACCAGTGCATGCTCAACATATTATAGATCAGTAACTAAAAGAACAAGAAAAAACACACCACATGACACCATTATTTTTGGACCAATGTTCCCGGAAAAACCCAATGCGGGAAAACCGATGTAGCTATCTGAGGGTTTTCTTATTAAGCAATATCATAGTACAATCTAGGTGCCAAAACTGGCCTACCCAACAAAGAATTTACTTACCAGCTATACCTCACAGTTTGAGAGAAATCTCCTGGCTGAAACCCCAAAAAACCCTTCCGGCAGCTCCTCAACACAAAGCTGCTCTGCAACCCCAACATCTGCCCAAACTGCACTGCGTCAGCCCCTCTCTGTCTCATGTTGGCCCTGCGTCAGCCTTTCTAGGCCTGCGTCAGCCCTAAGAGGCCCTGCGTCAACTTTGGGAGCCTCTGTGTCAGCTGCGCTGGCCCCTCTGGTGCTCTGTGCAGCACATGGCTGCCTATGTGTGGCCCTGCGTGAGCCCTTGCTGGCTCTACGTCACCCTCCTTGGCTGCTGCGCTGCTCTCCCGACACAATCTCTACCTTCTCTGTTTCTCTGTACTCAATGCCCCTCAATTGCTCTCCAGATCACTAATTCTCTCTCTCTTAGCAAACCCCGCTCTAGAGAATAGAATGACTGATCATCTGGTGCTTCTCCAAGTGACCCTCAAGCCTCCTCTTATACTTTTCCTGTTGACATCTCAACGGCTGAGATTAAGTCCCTAATCAACGGCTAAGATTGGATCTGGCTTGATCCATGTCTTTTGGACCATTCTAACACAGATTCATATTAATACACAGTAATATTTTATTTTCCCTAAGTTTAGACTTAGGGACTCCATTAAAAACATTAATTATTTTAATATCTCCTGATCTGTTTAGAATCTGCCCAAACCCTCTCTGGGTATTGGAGATCTCATGTGCCCCAACCTCTCCACCAAATTTCGTGGCTAGGCCACATCCGATGCTACCCCAAATTAACACTTGGTGAATACTCGACCAGACATTTACTTTGCAGTAAATGTTCTCTGTCAATTCCAAGTGGAGCTGAAGCATGGTCATTGGATAGTAGCAAAAGATATTTTGAGATATCTGCAGGGAACCATCCACTACTGCCTAGAGTACTATAAAAGGAATGATGTCCACCCAATTAGATGTACAGGTTCTGACTAGGGAGGAAGTGAGCAAGATGGAAGGAGCACTACAGGAGGATGTTTCATTTTGGGATCCTCCATGGTGATTTGAAAATGGGGCACTTCAGCTTCTTGTCTAACTTACGAGAACCTCTCCCACTTCCAAAGCTTTAAATATTCCCAAGTCTTATTGATTAACCAATGCGGAATTAATAAGTGCTTGACATTAAGGTGTATGCTTATGTTTATTGTTGACTGTTTATGTGCTTTAAAATCTGCTGTTATGCTGATATGTAAATACATACAATAATAACTAATGCAACAATAAACAAAATACACAGAACAACAATTTAATTAGGAGTTCACCTAAAACTCTTGGGCTACGTCTCCGTGAGCTCTAGTCAACTCAACTAGGCTCTCTGGGATTATGGCAAAGTCCTTTTTACAAGCTCTTGGCTCAACTCCTGTTGTTTTACACAGAAATAGTGGGTTTATACACCATTTTATCCCTGGCTTTTGAAGCTCTTGGCTTTCTGGCTCTCGGCTCTTGCTCTGGCTCTGGCTCTGGCTCTTGGCTCTGGCTTTGACTCTAGCTCTTGGCTCTGGCTCTTCGGCTCTCTGTCAGTTTATAGCCCTTTGGCTTTCCACTTGAACTCCAAGTGACTCCCTTGGCTGCGCGCGCTTCAACTTTTGCTTTCTGCGCTGCTTGTTTTGCTGTTGCCTTTTTGCGCTGCTCTCTTATGCCTTAGCTACTTGCTTATGCTCGGTTTCAGCAATAACTCCAACAAAAAAACCCCCCTTTTGTCTCTGACATTCATGGCTTTTAAGCCAACTGGCGCTACCTGTTCATTTCCTCTTCTCGGGCTCACTGGCTCCTGGCCTCTATCCGCTCGAATCCCCTTCTAAGCGTTAACAATCATGGCATAACGTCTCCAGGGAAGGTGGCCACTTGTTCCGTAACAGAATGGACCATCGATGCCCTTGAAATCCCAAAGATGGTCGTTCTCGGCTTACACAGGAAAATGCATAGAAAGCCTGTAAAAATCTGCCCAAACACGTCTATCAGACTTCAAAAATTATGAACTCCGCCTTATTTTCCATCGGGTCCGCCTTTTAAATCGCTATCGCATGTCACAAATGCCCTGTTCCGTGGTTTCCCTTTGTATTTTAAAAATACATTAAACATTGCAAAATCCCGTGAAAAGGTTTTATGGCGGACTTGAAATATTATATATTAGCATTTACAAAACCCTTTCGGGTCCGTTTTCATCACATCGCATATATCGCATGGACCCAGGGTAAGTCATATGTCGTGGCCATCCGCCGACGCCGATATCGGCGATCGCGATATCGCTTGGCCCGGGGTCCCGCCTCTGCCTTGTGGCATCGCCGATTGCGATTCGCCGATTTTGGCGATCGCGATATCGCTTGGCCCGAGGTCCCGCCTCTGCCTCGTGGCATCACCGATTGCGATCCGTCGATTTCGGCGATCGCGATATCACTCGGTGTGGGGTCCCACCTCAAGTCCCATGCCACCGTCGATGTCAATCTGCCGATTTCAGCGATCGCACCATCGCATCGGTCCGGTCCTATCACATGTCTGCCTCTGATAGCCTCTGATGCGTTTTTTCTTCATAAAGCCTTTTAGGCCATTTTTAAGAAGATTTGCCTCTTTTTCTAAGGAACAAGGCATCTTCTTTCTATGATAACTTTTGCATCCTAAGTCCATTTTTGCCCATTCAAGCTGCAGCAGGTTCAGAACGAGACGATCTATGCAATGGGACTATTTTCAGGAACTTGCTTGGACTTTCATTTTTCCTCAGTGAGGAACACTTAGACTTAGGAGTCTACCTAAAATCCATTTTGGATCACATGGTTTGATGGATGAGAAGAAAGAAAGATACAATTGCTTTGAGTAGTGCTGAGGCTGAGTATATTGCAGCCTGTGAAGTAAGCAGAGAAGTGATCTGGTTAAGGAAGCTACTATCCGACCTATTTGCAGGACCTATGGACCCTGCAATGATACATTGTGATAACACCAGTTGTGTACGATTGTTTGAAGACCCAGTGTTTCATGGAAGGACAAAGCATATCAATAACAAGTATCACTATATTCGAAAGCTAGTACAAAATGGTGTATTACAGCAACAATATATCTCCACAGATGAGTAGGTAGCTGACACATTTACAAAATCTCTTCCTAATAAGAAGCTTGTGTATTTGAGAGACAAGCATGGTTTGGTTGATATATCCTCCCTAGTTGAGAGTGAGAGATAGGCACATCATTCTTGTCTTCACTTGGGAAGATAGAATGGAGGATTGGGTAAGCATTTGGCATCCAATACTCTGAGGATGTGGTAGGGCTTCCAAGATGAGAGTAGTCATGGACCGATATTCTTTGAGGATTGGCTATCCAAGATAAGAATAGCCCAAAGAAGGTCATACTTTGTGAACAGCCGGGTGGAGTATGTACCTTGAGAGATAATGATGACAATGTCTGTAAATCAGTGGTCTCGCCAACATTTTGCTATGACCTTGTGGAGAGATAGAGTTGTTAGTCAAGGCCTTGCTATGTGACAATGCTAGTTGGTATGATGTTGAAATAGATGGGTTACCAATCCAACTCTTCTTATGAGATCTCTTCAGATTGGGAATGTCCATGTACCATATATGAATACCTCCCTAGTTAAGAGGAAGTGTTGAAAAATGTGTAACTAGGTTCGGTCTTCATAAAGATGAAATGTACTTTTGATTCTTGTAAAGTGTAAAACGAAAGAAAATTATTATTATTAGTTTTGGAGCATGGGTTTCATGCTCAAGGTCTTTTATTTTATAGGTCAAGCACCTATTGAGTGCTTCTAGGGTTTGTCCTAGATCAAGAAGTCAAAAGAGTCATTGTCATAAGTTGAAGACCCCATCGAGCATATTGCAACTTGTAAACAATTTTTATTTTTTTTGTCTTAAAAGGTGTCCAAATACTCTCCAATACGAAGTCGGCTTGGCAGTTGGTAAGTCGGCCTAAAAGGAAGAGCTGCGCCCACCTTCAAGAGCCTATATATAGGAGGGAACTCGTCCTCCTTGAGACACATTCACACATCTCTTATTCTAGCAAAGAAGAAGGAAGAAGAAGGCAATGAAGAAGATCTTTGTTTGGGCTATTTCTCTCTCACACGTGCTAAGGAGAACTAGGGTTTCTGCAACAAATCTAGGGTTTCTATCTACAAGTTCGATCTTGGAGAAAAGAAGGCAAGTAGGTCAAGCGAAGGTCACCAAGGGTCATCCTTAAGCTCCAGAAGTGAGGGAAATGCAGGCGAAGGTCAAAGGAAGGCTTAGAAGGTAGATCAAACCTCACACGTATGGCAGCAACAATTGTGGTGGGGGGTGAAATTTCAAATCTGCAGTGGAGGCCGAAATTCTGTAGCTAAAGGTCGAAGAAGTGCTACTAGAAGAGATTTGACTAGGTTTGACTGGATCAAGGTTAGCACATCATCCAGAGAGGTTGGTCTTGGTCTTGGAGGGTTTTGAAGTCAGTCTTATGGTCTTGGAATTCGTCAATTGAAGAATCTATAAGGAAGAGAAGAGATTTGCGAGTTTTCCTCTCAAGTGGAGAGGTTTTGGCCCTAGTTCTTGTTCTTCTTGTTTTTGGTAGTTGTTTGATGATACACACATATAATAAGTAACAAAGCTAATAAGTAAAAAGACATCACAAGCAGTTATCAAGTAAAGAGAAATCACTATAATCATTGCCCTATAAATTTCTCAACAGTTTTGACCCCATTGGATTTCATATGGAGAAAGTAGAATTTTAGATCTCACTCAAAATCCAATAGACTCAACAATTTTCGAGGATTTCAGCATTGGGGGGATTCCAATGCTCCATTGGATTTTGTCATGTATGAGGGTATGGAACTAGTATTTAATCAAGAGTACGAAACCGTTTATGTTCCTTGATGTTAGTGGCATTGTTTGTCGAACTCCTCTATCATGAGCCTACTAAAAAGAGTACCCATCACTCAAAGAAAATATTGGCTTGACATGTTATTCTTTTTCTATCTTATTCTAATGCTTAAAGGATGACATTGATGCGAAAAACCCAATATAGGCAATGATTTTGATGATATGTAGGTATTTGTTGTGGCATGATGTTTTTTTGGATGCTAGAGGTCATGTGGAGCTTGTTTGTTAATGTATTTTCGGTTTAGGGAAGGACTGCACTTGGTGCTATTTTGGTTATGTGCACCCTTACATGCTACATAAATGAGAACTTTTACTTGTGTATAAATGGTTTGGATTCATATGGATGCACATGAATATATATGATTTTCTTTAGAATTTGAATATTTGATGTGTTTTTGGTTAATCGGTTTATTGGTCCAGTGTTTTTACCAGTTCCAGTCTAGTTCTAATCGGTTCCTAGTCCAAGGGGTCTACCGTTTGATGATTAGTCTGGTTTTGATAACATCGATATCATGGTTGTCTCCAACCACTGATCAAACAATCCTGCGAGCAACTTCCAAAGCCATACTGCTTCACAACTCACTTGTTAATTTGGTAGCTTAGGGACAAATTCCCTTTGGGAAGTCTTCCTCATCCAGAGAAGCCCCTAAAGAATTTAATTTGGTCAAGGAAAAATATAAATTTTAAGGTGAAACCCACATGTGAACAAAAGTGAAAGTTGGCACGGGCAAGCTAATTCGACCCCTTGAGACACACAAATAGACTTCATGTTGGAGTAGCATCACACACATCTTTCTTCTCTTGGATTGGTTTATACTATTGACCATTAAAGCATACTTGAAGACTTGAAGACTCTGTAAGAGTCCTATAGTGATAAGATTCATAATTTTGAATTAGCTGAGGTTAAGTCTTGTAATATTGTACATACCTTTCTTTCTGCAAATGTTTCCATATTAAAATTTAAAAATGTAAAGAGGGTATGTCCTAAAAGAAATATCAAAGGACAAAAAATAAGAAAAGAGCAAAAAAATGAAAAAATATGAACCCCAAACAAAAACAGATCATGAAAGTGTGCAAGTCCTAGTGCCACTACTCTTTACTTTACTATCTAAAATAATGGTTGTGTGTAGCTTGTTAAACATGCCACAACCCATGATAGTCAAACTGTTTAATCTTGACTATTTCATGCCTTAAATTTTATGTTTATAGTTATAGAATAAAGATCTAGCCAAACAGTTTAATCTTGGCAGATTAGTAGATAGGTAGAGAAATAAAAGGAGCTCATTAGTTTAATCTGAGCCCTTGGAAGATATAAGGTTAGAAGTAGATAGTTTACTTTTCAAAAGAAAAAGGAAAGAAAGGGTTTGCTAGCTTAAATGCACCCAACAAAATGAAGAAAAAATGTTAGGGTAAGTAAAAGGGTAAGTAGAAGAAAGGTTGCAGAAATACAAGCTATTTGAGGCATAAGCACATCTATCATGTTTAATCATGTGTTTCAGTGTGCAGGAGCAGTTATGAAAGAAAAAGGATGCTCATAAGTTCATTTTGTTAACTTCCCCTATTCCAGTTCACCCCTCACTACATACTTACTAATTTCCCTTTTACCACTTCGTTTCTTATGTAAACCCCTTTTCCCTTCATTTTTACCTTTCCCCCTTGGTTTCACACATTCCCTAGCAAATTACCATCCAAATTCATTCCCCTGCCCAAAAAGCCCCTTTTTCCCTAGTGTGAAACCCTTTCCCATGCAAAAAATCACTTTCCCTTGATTATTTTTCCTAAAAACCCACTAAAACCTCTTATCCTAACTATTATCCCCCCCCCACATTACTTTATTAACTCCGCGGCAATAGCATTTTCCTGACAAAACCATTGGCCCCACTCCATAAACCCACATTACAGAATAATCCCGCATTTATCCAATGATTAATTACACTTAAATGTAATTAACCCCGGGCACCGCTAAATGTCTCCCCCATCTCCCGCCGTGCATCTCCGCCATGCGATGGCTGTTGGATCTTACACCCCCAGATCCTACAGCCCTCGCCCATATCGCGCCCATTCATCTCTTGACCTTTACCGGCCCGAGAGCAAGCGATATGGGCGGTATTCCTCGGGCCTCCTTGGGTTATGTGGCAGCACCATGTTAAGTCGCATGCTCTCGGGAAAATACCATCCATCGCTCAAAAGCAGTGCGATGGCTCCCGAAACCACCTCCCCGCCGAAAGAAAAAACTGCTCACTATTCATTCATTTGATTTCGCGCTAGTTTTACACCGCTCCCGGTTAAAAGCCTGCAAACCCCCAGTTTCACTCTTTTCGCTTATTTTCTCTCCGAAAGTCTCCTAAACTTTCCTGCACCTCCGAGCTTCTACAACTGGTTCTGACTACCAATTGCCTCCCGAACACGATCCGGAATCCCAGTTCAACCCTCCAAGTGCGCGACTGAAGCCACAGAACCCTCTGCAGCCACCATTCAAAACCAATTTGTGTCTTGAACCACAAAGTCCAGGTATTTCAACAGAGAACCAAAACTGTCCTCTCAGTTTAAAACGTACAATAAATTCAAGAAATAATTAATTGAATTTATTTGATTTCCCTTTGAATTGAGAGTATTTCCCCTCAAATACCGAAACCCGTATTCTGCAAAATTGCCAATACCCTATCTTTGAACCAGACACATTCAGAATTCATTTCCACAAGCTGTATAAGATCAATTCCCACATTTTATCATAAAGATGGCTGCCCAGACCTCTCTGGAAGTCAGACCTATATCAACCCCTCACCTGGACATTGACCATTTGGCCCTAGCAGATAGAGATTTCCAAATTAAAGACACTGCTACTCCAGGCCACCTTCTGAGAATCCACTGCTGGAGTAAGGATAGGTTCCTAAACCATGTTGATGACATCAACCTTTGGGAATCAAATTTGCCCAAGTATATATTCCCTGAAGTTCACCCATTCCCAGACATTATACATTTTTGTAATGCCTGCTATATCCCTAGCCAAAGGGTTATTGTTGCCCTGAACCATGAGGCTCTATTCACCATTACACCAAAGTCTATCAATCAGATGCTGCAAATCCAGCCTAGTCCTAATCTGACTCCTTTGTCCATTGGAAACCTATTGGGCCTGTACATCACACTGGACCCAGTCAAAATCAAACAAATTTTCCAGAATTTCATCATTGAGGAACAACATACTCCTACAGACATTCCACCCTATGCTGCCACTATTTTTTCAGAGATTGGCAGGAGAATAATCACCATGCTCTCATGCATCCTAGGATACACATCAGATGAGCATGTGGATGAGATCATCATGGCTTTCCTGTCCATTTTCACTCCAGGCAAGCCTCCAGCTATCATGTTTGATTATGCCCAGTTCATTGCAAACAATTCACTAGACTGCCCACTGAAAGAGTTATCAAATACTCTTCAGTGTTGTTCCATATGTTCTTGTATTACCAGACAAATAAGTTCCCTTTGAGGATCCAGAAATTGGACACCAAGGGAAAGGAGAGATCAGTGATCTACTGGACACCCTTGGTCCACAAGTTTTCCACAACATTCACCTACAAAGACTTCATAGAATCCTTTGTGTACCCTGTCATGAACATGCTGACTTCTAAGACTCAGCCTAGAATCAGCCCAGAGATCAAGAGAGTACTGCAATTGACCAAGAACAACAAGGTGGGAGATTGGTACTTGTACCAAAACCACACTGAGATCAGAATTTATGGCTGTGAGCTAGCTCCCTATAAGTTGCCCAAATACCTCCCTATGAGGATATTTTCTCTTGAGTACTTCAAGGAATCATCAGCTCTGATGAGATCCACTTCCTAGCTTATAGGAAGAAAACCCAGTTCAAAGTAAAGAACCAAATGGGCCCATTTATTTGCAACAACAGAGAGGCTGGACTAGAGGCCGACAGGTTACTTCAACTAATGAATTTCAGAAACAATTTCATCTGGCACTATGACCCTCATGGGGTCATAAACAAGCTCAGACTCAAGGTCAAGTTGGGAGCATACATCCACCACCCAAGGCCTGACATTGAACAATTTGCTAACTAGGATGAGTGGGTGGAGAACACCTTGATTGACATGGACATCAATGTTGTGGATGTAGAGAACACACTTATTGATTTGGAAAGACAATTTGATCACAACTCTTTCCTGCGGATGCTAGAACAAGGGGGGGAGCCAATGAACATTCCTCCTATCATACAAACCCCAACCAATGAAGAGAAGAATCCTAAGAGGAGTAGGGATGAGGCATCTAGCTCTACCATGGAGACTGTTGATGAGCTGTTTGAGCCAAGCAAAAGGCCCAAGTTGAATCTTGTGCCTGAACAGGAGGAGAACATTGCATCAAAGGAAATAATTGACACTGAGGCAATGGGACAGAAAGGTAAAGAAGCAACTGCATCAGAGGAAACACAACAGCCATCAACCTCCAACACACAGATGATAGAGAGACAAAAGAGTATGGAGGTTTCTTCCTATATCAGGCCAACTGACAAGGAAAAGGACATCAAAGACAGATTTAAAGAAATAAAGACGAGGAATGAGAAACTGAAAGTAGAAACATATGCCAAGTACCTCAAGCTTACACCACCAAACCAAACTAGACTGATTTCAGCCTTTGACATCAAAGAAGGCAAAATGCAGGTCTCATTTTTGCAACCCATTGTACAGCAACCGAAGACCTCAGCAAACTACAAGAAGACAAATTTTGAGGTCTTGGCTAGGGATGTTCATCCCTTTAATCATATAGAATTTCACAAACAGGCTCAAGAAATGATCTAATCCACCCTCACAGCAAAGGCCATGGCTGCTTACAAGCTCCAGGATTCATTGGACAGTGTAACAACTCAATTCAAATTGGAGAGAGCCTCTTCATAGGCTAAAGACACTAGGATAAAGTCCTTGGAGGACTTGGTTATTGAACTGGGCCATGACCCAAGTGATGTTAAGGCCACAGAGAAACTGATCGAAAAGAAGAATGAGGACATAGCAGCCCTCAAGAAACAACTCAAGTTGCTTCATTTACAGCACCCACAAAACAAAGTTAGTCCTGGAAAGCCAGACCAATCATGAGGAAATGATGGACTTAGCGCTGCAACTAAATGACCAGTTAAAGGAGATGGAGAAGGAGTTGGATAGCTTGATTAAGCTCAAGCAAGCTAGTATTGATAATGCTCCTACAATTGTCATTCCAATGGTGACCACAACTGTACCTTCTACTTTGGCAACATCATTAGCTCCCACTGCTCCAATGGCCACTTCACTACCAACATCTGCAGCAACTACATCAGCAACAGGATCAACAGCAACAGCCTCCACCAGTGATGAAGCAAACAGGATGGTTATAGCAATGGAAGAAATGTCCATTCAGACCTCTAAAATGAACATACTGAAGGAGAAAGTCACCAGCCTGGAAACAGACTACAGACTTTCCCAGATCATGCATAAAGAAGAACAAAAAAAGGCTACGAGGATGAATGAAAGAATAAAAAGCTTGGAGAAATAACCGACACTTAATGAACCTATAGGTAAGACTAAGGAGAACTGTGGGCCAATATCATTGACTCTGTCAATGATATTTGGCCATCCATCTAGGTCATTTTTTAACAGATTGATTTAATAAAATAGGCCACAGAAGCCATTGAAAGAGTTAAAACAGAACTTGGAGATATGCTAGAGGAAGCAGCAAGAATCATCCACTTCCTCAACTCCAAGAATAAGTATGAGCTACAAGAACTGGAGATACGTGACAGGACAGGTACAATTTTGGAAGTCAGAAAAGTCCTCACTAAGAGGAATTTGATGTTGAATTTAGAAGATAAGTATCAAGACATGCAACTAGCCGTTGACAGGTTCATGGCTAAGTTCGAACTTTTGAAGGAAAAGGGATTACCTAATCCCTTAGTAATAAATGATAAGTTAATGACACATGAGGACTATAATAAGAAGATCAGGGAAGTGGCCAGAGAATAGGTAATCACTTCATCTATGAAGGGCTTACCAACAGGGAAAGTGTTGTATCCAACCTTTGAAAACTTGTTTTACCTCCAGCATGAGGTAAAACACTTGTTTATTAATAAGCCTACTTTTGCCAAATATACAGAGGCGGATGAAATATACAAAAAAGTGCTCAATATCCAATTACTAGATGAGGAAAGATGGGAAAAACTAAATGATTCATTGTAGTAAATACACAGTAAAATATAAATGTACAGTAAAAAGTAAAACAACACAATAAAAGGATATTGACAGCTCAACAAGGTTAAAGTGTATCAGATGAAAGGTTTAAGTAAAACAGAACATCCAGTGTGAAGACCAAACAGCCAAGCAGCATAAAGGGCAAAAGATCAAAGAGCAAAACTAGCAGAACCTAAACAACAGGGACAACAAGCAGCAGTTCAATAGCTGTCTCTATCTTCTTGGATGAAGATATTTCTTTTTCCTAGATTAGTTCTCAATGCAGTTTGAGATATTCTGTAATTCCTTTTGTAATTCCCTGCCACCCTATAATGACTGAAATGAGACAAGAGTGTGGATTCTCGTACCAGGGACAATGATCCACGATACAATATGATTTACAATGATTTTGACCGAACACCCAATCACACTATGACTTGCAACCCAACCATGACATCATCCCAACAAAGACTCCTATACCTCCCAATAATGCCTTTTCGACTCTAGGCAAATTGACTCTTTTACAACAATGACTCTTCCAATGATGACACTTTTACAAATGACTCTTTTACAACTTTACAATGATGACTCTTGGCCTTGACACTTCTTCACAATATGCAGATGGCTGTCATGTCCTTTAAAGGATGTCCTGTTGCAATGCCTCCTTTGATTTGATACTTCAGCTCTTGAATTCTTGATTGAAGTTTTACTTGAATCTTCTTCTACCTGCATGCAAAATTTGCCCAATGAAGCCAATCCCAAAACAAAACAAAATACCCTTCAACTTACCTCTGCCTTCAAAACACATGTAAGTGCATAATAATGAACAAATACAAACTAATATTACAATTTGTACCTGAAGTGTGCTTGTCACTTTTGTTGTTGACTTGTTGTAGCAGTGGAAAAAGACTCCCACTCTTGATATAGGCCTAGACTCTATGCAAGACTATATCCAAAACTGACCTAAAGATATATACAATAAAAACTGATGATAGACCCTAGACTTGTGATGGACCAAGTTCTAAGTACAACAACAGAGACCATTCCATCATCTATGACAAGACAAGTAACATGAACTACAACATCATATAGATTTAGCAAACTTGGTGAAGCATTAAGAATATGTAGCATAAAATGTGTAGTATCAAGAATAGGACATCCGAAAAACTAATTGTGACATATAGAGACATAGAGATAAAACCGAGACACTGTATATACTTATGTTGTGCTACAAAAAAATATGTGAGAGATGATACTTAAAATTCAAATGTAAACACTAATCATATATACCTTGTTGTAGGAGACTTACCCTTGACTGTTGATGTGTGGTCCTTATTGCAATGATCCTTGAATGCATTTTTTTTCTTGCCTTCTAGGAGCTCGATATTGAATCTATTATATCTATGTAATTTCGGCGCTCCAGGGTCTGAAATTTCGTCCTGTGGTAGCCCTCTGAGTCCTCTTTCCAACCCCACAGGTTTGATCAAGATTGGATTCTTCAAGAAAGAAATATGCCCAATCTCCCACGATGACCTGATTATAGACTGGTTCAGTAGAGCGAACTTGTACGAAGTGCCACGTGTCACTGTTGCAACCTTAGGTCCTAAAAACACTACTCAACAAACTGCAGTCTGTCATCTTTCTCTGACTATTTATGAAATTTGAATTCAATGCTCAGAGAGAAAGTTATGATGATTTTCCCAACGTCACCTATTTGACATGAAATTTTGGAGCCTACAAAAACCCTAACTTCCTCAGATCATATCTTCGAAAATATATCGAACCAAGATCTGAAATTCGGTCACGAGGTTCATCAAGATTTCAGATCAAATGGGTTTTAATTTCAGCTTCTGATGCCTCACAGAAAAAAAGTTATAGTGAAAATGCCACAATGACCTGTTTTAAGCCACCAAATCCCTACAAGAGGAGGATATGAGGATCATTATTTATATGAATGTCTTGAGTTGAAAGGGTCCTCAACAAGTGAACATTGGAGGGATTTTAGGAGCAAAAAAATATTATTAATTATTGACTATTCAATAACCACAACCAATTATGAGTGCCATGCCACAACCCCATAACGTTTTAGCCCACTAACTAGGGTTACTAACTTCAAACATAAATAACTCTCAAACTGTGAAGAACTGGGAGGTGTACCATATATCAACAGAAACATCTCAACGAGTAGAATCCATCGAGAAGATCTTTGACGCAAAATAATATGAGTTATCAAGTCAAAATGCCCTTGCAATATCGGGGTAGCCCCTGGTGCTGCTTGGATTGACATCAATGACAACCACTGATCAACAATCTCCCCCTTTGGCATTGATGGCAACACAAGTACTCCCCCTGCGATCATGACACCTCTTCTTACTGCCTTCTCTCCCCCTTTGTCATCAATGGCAAAGGGTAACTCCCCTTGACAAACAGCCATCCTGCGGACCTGTACACACCTCCACTCCCCCTTTCTACTCGAGTAGATAAGAGAAAGAGTCTAATGAAAACTTGGGAGAATCCCAAGCTTTTGGCGAAGATACTCAAATGCTTCACGAGGTAATGGTTTGTTTGAGATGTCAGCAATTTGTTCCTTTGTGCCAACATAGTCAAGCTGATATTCTTTTCGGCGACCTTCTCTCTAACGAAATGATATTTAATCGGAATGTGCTTCGTTTTGGAATGCATCATAGGATTCTTGGAGATATTGATCGCACTGGTGTTATCGCAGAAGATGGGAATAGGCTCATCAAACTTGACTTGAAGATCTTGCAAAGTTTGCTTCATCCAGAGAACTTGTGTACAAGAAGTTGTTGTCGCTTTATATTCTGCCTCTGATGTGGATAACGAGATTGAAGACTGCTTTTTACTTAACCATGAAACAAGACAACCACCTAGATAGAATGCTGCTCCACTGGTACTCTTACGATCATCAACACTCCCTGCCCAATCTGCATCTATATAAGCTTGGATAACCAGATCATTTCCTTTGGGATACCATAGACCATACTCCGTTGTGCCCTTAATATATCGAAGAATTCTTTTGACGACAATAATATGAGATTCTTTTGGTGCTGCTTGGAATCTTGCTACTTGTCCAACTGCCTGCATCACATCTGGCAGGGAGACTGTCACATATAGGAGACTACCAATCATGGATCTATACAACATTTGGTCCACATCCATTCACGAATCTTCTTGTAACTTGTTACCATGGGGGTAAGGATAGGCTTGCAATCTTCCATCTTGAATTTATTGAGCATTTCCTTGATGTACTTGATTTGATATATGAATATTCCTTTATCCTGCTGAGATATCTCGATAATTGTTAGATTTTCTTGATCCACTTTCACATAGAGATTGCTTGTCAGCGCCTCCTTTCTTGAATCTAGAATACGTCAACTATTATTCTCCCCCTGAACATGTAATGAGACTGCCGTATTATTCAAACTACCTGTTTGTCAATCGTAGACTTGTGTCATATACTGTTGCTTAGACTCCTCATCTTCAAATTTCTAGGAGTCGATAAGCTGAATTGTTCGAAATAATGTGTCATTTAACGAATCGTCTTGACTCGAGTCATTAACTGAAGCAACTGCTGATTCCTCACAATCCGTTACGAATCGTGAAAGCATAATTGTTGGGACCTTATTGCCTTCTTGCTTTTCTTGGTCATCTTGTACTTGTTCTAAGCCTTCTTATTCTCGTCGTCAAGCTTTTCAATCATGGTTGATTCCATCTTGTACCTGCAGTTACGAGCTATGTGTCCATAGTTATGACATTTGTAACATTCAATGTTATTCATAGAAGATTTCGTTTGGTGTTTATCTCGTGATCCTGCAAATTTGCTTCTAGGGTTTTGCCGATAATAGTTGTACCTATCTGGAACTTCACAATCCCTAGCCATATGTCCAAAATTGTTACATTTGTAACATTTGACATCATCTCTCAAATGAAAAAATTTGTGGATATTATGCTGAGTTCTGGAATATCCATTTCTAAGAGATCTCCTAGAATTATATTCTTTCCAAACATGCATGCAACATTCTAAAGCTCTATGTCCAAACCTTCCACATGAATAACAGTGACCATAAAAGATAGGTTGATACCTAGGAGGAAATCTTCTTCGAGGAATTGTCTTCTAAGGTTCTTCCTGTGAGTCTTGATCTCTCAATCTAGCTGGGAGATGTACCTGCTTGGTAGATTTTGAATATCCATCTTCTTTAGTTGTCATAGAAGGACTTGACTCCTTTTCGATTTTTTCTTTGTAACCAAGACCAGTCTTGTCGTTGCATGATCGCTGGTTGCTGATGAGTTCGTCCAAAGTCTTTGAGTTGTTGGCGTAGTTTTGAAGAGTTTTTCCGTTTTTTACTTCCTTTCGTAAAGAAACGATTTCAGCTTCCAATGCTTCTCTTTCCTTGTTGCTTTCCTTTAATTCTTTCCTGAGCGATTCTTCAATTCGTTTGTATTCTTCAACCTTGATTTTAAGATTTAGGACTTGTTCCCTTTCTGTCTTTAATTCGTCTTCAAGAGTGTTGACATGCTTCTTCTCGGCCTTGAGCTCTTTGATAACCCTGATCACTTCGTTTTGAAATTCAACCTCAGTCATTTCTCCTTCTTCGTCAAGTGCCTCTTGCTCATTGTGCTTGGCCATAGACAATACTCTTCCATTGAATTCTTCTTCATTATCGCTATCTTCTTCGGATGAGGAGCTATCGTCTTTGGAGAAGAAACTTTTCTTAAACCATTTATGCTTGCCTTGCTTGTTGAACTTCCTGGGACTTTTATTTCCTTTCATAACAACCTCATTTTTGTGAGGACATTTGGCTGCAAAATGCCCAACCTCACCACAATCAAAACATATTAATGGAAGTTTACCTTTAAATTTTCCCGTACCTATTCTCATTTTCCGTGAGAAATAGGCAAACTCTTATCTGAGAATTCTTCTTCATATTCTTCCGTTTCCTCATCCTTACAATTGCAAGTTTTTTCTTTCGGAGTCTGTTTGTCCTTACTATTCTTCTTGGATGCAGCAAATTTTGTTTCTAAGTGAGATGTTCCATCCTCTTCTTCAATCCTCATTTCATATGCCTTAAGAATTCCATGCAATTCATCTATATGCTGAGATTGGTCAAATTCGATCTATCTTCCAAGACAAATACCTTAGGGTTAAATCTTGTTGGCAAGGTTCTGAGGATCTTTCGGACAACAATTTTCGTTTCAACAAGTTCTCCCAAACCTTCCAATGTATTTGTTGTTTCATCAACACGCTGAAAGTTTGCCCTGAAAATTTGAAGTTTTGCTTCTTTCACCTTTGAGTCACCTACATATATATTTTCAAGCTTGCCCCATACCTCTTTAGCAGTTTTGCAACTCAATACATAAAGATAAACAGATTCGATAAAGCCCACTGATAATAAGATCTTTAGCCTTTGCATCATATACCATATTTTTCTTACTTTGTTCATCCTGGGTCAATGTGAAGCCTTTGTCAGCAATTTCCCCTACTTTGTATCCTTGCGCCAACGAATGAACCTGCATTCTTCCACTCCAAAGTGCATAGTTATTTCCATTGAACAAAGGAACTCTATTCTTAGTATACTCCATGATTTCCTTCCAGTTGTTACACTGCTATTGAAGGAACCAAGCTCTGATACCAATTGTTGGAAAATACTAAGAGGGGGGGGGAGGGGGGATTGAATCAGTATTCCCTAGCAATTAGCACTTCTAAATCTTTTTAGAGCATTAGTTAATCTTCAATTATTATTAATGTTTATTCAATAATAACAGTAAATAAGAGAACATAGGAGACACAAAAATTTTAGGTGGAAAACCCCTCTGGGTCAAAAACCACCGAACGTTTTTCTAATAAATTCTTTAATCTTCGGCTCCAACTGAAATGAAAGCAACAACTTCCTAGAATTCTAGAAAAGCATTCTTCTCCAGCTCCCATTAGAAGGACGCCCCAATGCCCTAGTTTCTTCATTAATCAACTGAATGGATGCCCCAACACCCTAGACCAACCTACCACCCTGAAGTGTTCACAGGCTCCAACCTGTAGGCGACTTCATGCACCTTCCTATCACCTCCCTGCCACCCTATAATGACTGAAATGAGAGACCGACTTTTTCATAAGTGATGATGAACAAAATGAAGGAGGCAATCCTGTTATTTATGAGGTCTACCTCTTCAAATTTTTAACTAAAAGCCCCCACAAAAGTTTGATTTTTGAGTTGACAAAAGTAAAATTTGGGTTACAAGCCAACCCACTAGCTTTACAACAAAAAATGCCAAGATAAGCCCACATGTGTGAGTCGTAGACCTGAAAAGGTGATGACATCATGCCCTTTTAGGGCTCCAAATGCTCCATCAAAACAAAGACAAGGCTGGGAATGTCTCCAAGCATCATGATCATCCTCCATTTGAGGAAAATCCCCAAATCTAGCATCAAAGTAGGTCCAAGGGTCCAAAATCCGGTTGTGCGTGCCACATGTCATCTCCATGGGTGTCGAGTGAGCAATGTGGTGCCTCCTCTCTCTAGCATTGGGGCTCCATTAGGTGCAACAAGCCCTCCTCAATCATCTTAAGAATGAGCATCCTCATCTAGGCCTTGGATCATGGCATGCCCATCAAGTAGTGTCAAGGCCAGGCTAGGGGCATGCTAGGTCCACTTGTACATCATCAAGAATCCTCTATGCTAGGCAGGAGAAGCCCAACACTCTAGTTCTTGGGGGTGCTCTGGGATGTATATCAACTGCTCAAGGTATCAAAAGGTCTAAAGCTTTGCCAAAAGTGGGCAACGCTGCGTTTGCTAAGTCGCCATGCTCTTTGGAAGGTAGTGAATGGCCTAGGCATCATGTGGAGTGAGGTGCCCATCAAGGCCTCTGTTGCTTTGGACCACATGGAAAAACCAACGCAAACTCAAGTGAAATCAAACATTCATTAAAGACTAAGATCATAAATGCATCTAAGTGTACCATACTTAAGTGTTAAGGGCATTCTAATACTTTAAACTGAGATCACCTTCAAAATCTAACTTGACAAAATCTCGTAAAGGTGTTCCCTACCTTTGTAGGGGTGGCTAAATGATCAACCCTATTAGGTGCTTCCAACCCCCAAAGGGAAGTGGAATTTCCAAGGTCAATAGGTGTTGGTGCAAGTAAGTGGCAATGGAGGGGAAAGACGTCATGGCCAAGTGCCATGGTCATGGGACTAGCTAATGGGATTCCACATCCTGAGTGTATAGATGTAATTGAGGGAGAAATCATGGATGGATGAGTTACCCTACTCGGCTGATTTTTCTAGCCCTTTGGTCTACCTTTTACTTCTTTTAGATAATTCTTTGTATTTTGGTGAATAGCTCAAGGACTAAAGCTTGGTCTTTATGATATAACATTCAATTTACCCTTTAAGATGAGGTATTTATAGCTGATCAAGTTTGGGACATGAAAGGGTTTCTTTTATGAGATGGAATGTCAAGTGCTCAGTAACCGTGTGATTGTTATTGAGGAGCGTAGAGCTCATGCTAGGCTTTTTCCCACGTGCTAACTTATGTCCTGGCCATCTTTTGCATTTTCATTTTATTTTTATTCATTGTGGCCATATTATGCTTTAACATTTTTTTAACAGCATCAACCTTTATGGCAATGTTTTCCCGCCCTACTCAAGGATGTGGATAAGAGAGTGCCAAATTCCAATGAAACAATGATAGTTAAACCCGAAGAATGGAGATGATATCAAGGGCTAATATTGTGATATGGAAAGTGTTAAGTATGGTAAAAGGGGGAATGAACATGCTATTTCAATCCAAGTTTTCCAATAGTGCCCCTTCTATAACCCTTGTTGAATGGTGTTGTAATTGATGCCAACATCGACCTTTGAATGCTCTTAATATTCGTCTATGTATTGCATTGATTGGAAGCTCCAATGTCAGGGAAGGAAAAGAAGGAAGCAAGCCCCTGCAGTGTGGTCATGAAGCCCCACCTTTGATTGCGAAAATAACAGGGAAGATCAATGCCTTTGCAAGCAAGGCCTACAACATTTGATTGTCCTCGGTGTGCTGATTACAATTGTAGGTGGCACACCAGTTGGGTCCTCTTTGTTGAGGAGATATGACCTATAGATGAAGCCCCGAAAGGGTGGTCATGGTGCCCAAATCTGAATGAGGTTTTTGATCCAAATTTATCCTAAAATTAAATGGAAATATTATATTCATGGTAGTTTCAAAAGTTGACCAAGTATGCCCTTAAAAGAGGAATTTTTATTTTAGAAAATGTTTAAGGTCAAATCAAATCATTGTTGAGGTCGGCTCCATAAAATAGTTGATTTTTTTATCAAGTCGGGTCCCTCTTGGAAACTATAAAAAGAAGCCCCGTCAAAGCATTATAATCATCAATCGATCAGGCATTCTTTTAACTCTGAAAATTTAATGTTGTGAACAGATTGAAGATCATGCGTTGCGATGGAGTTTTGTTGATCTGGTCTAGGTATAATGTCTGTTTATACATGGTTCGATGGAGTAATGAATAAAGCATTTTTTATTTGGTTAAGTGTATTAGTCTTTAGTGTGTATTGTAGATTGGAGCAGAGAAGCATACACCTTCATGTTGGCAATATTGGAGCTAATTCTGTGCACTGGTGCGATGGAATGGATTCGATCTGGAAATTGAGTGTGGCCTGAACGGTGTGTTAAAACTGTGATATGTGCAACTTGATTGCTCCTGTGCGTGATATTGTATGGAGTAATAGTATGCTAAGTGTATCAATGCGCAAGGTCAAAATCACATCCCTGTTCTGGTCCTGAGAAGCAGTTGTGCAATCTATGTATGACTTGGAATAGATTTGGTGGTACAATCTGACAAGTTAAGCTTGCTATGCAATGGATCGGTCTAATGTTACATAACATGCAATTAGAAATTGAATTTATGTACACCTGTAGCAGTCTACATTGTATGCCCAAGTGAATCTGCATAAGGATAGAGAGCTGATGTGATCTGTGCACGGAAACGATGATAAGAGATTGTGTGGCTCCCTACAAATAGACAGAGTTGTTTTAGATCGATTGAAGCCTGTGCATAGTGTGAACCATCCAATAGAGTGCGATCTGGCAGGTTTGGCAGTTTTGAGTTGAGGATGAAGTGTGTAATCTACAGACTAGTGTTCTTGAAATACATGGTCAACCCCAATTCCATATGTAGATGATACGGATGCACTCGAAAGTTGGGCTAAGCCACCAATTCTGGGATAGAAGACATGATGTTGTTAAGAGAATAGCTTACAAAATGAAATGGCATCTAGTTGTGTTATATTATGATTAGTATGGTGTAATGCGTTTTGTTTTTCCTGTGGATCGAAATGTTGGAGATGCGATTGGAATTCTGGAGTTGTTGCACAAATATAGTGGGATTTGAGGCTGAGGTATACACCTGTTGTGTAATATAATAATGATTAATTTTGTTGGCAGAATCTGAATCTATGGTTTGAAGTAAGGCCAGTTAATCAGTGCAATTAAAGCTTAATGTTTACATCTGCTGAGATCAGAGGACAAAGTATTCAGAACATGTGAGATCGTGATTGCAGAGGACTGAGTTGCCAATATGTGTGTCATCACTTGTGCAAGTGTTTGTATCACTGGTTGAGGCAACCAACCTGATTATGTATATCTTAGTATGAGTGATTAAATGTATTTGTGAATTGCCATGAAGCCTAGTGCAAGGGTTTGATAGAGGAATATATATCTTGAGCATAACTATTGAAAGGGTATGGTTGCAAAATATAATGTATTTGTATACTCAATGCCATGTAAATTTGAATGTGCTAATAGTTGAGCTAAGGTTTTCTATCAGAGTTGGTTGCTTGTAGTGCTGCAGAAGGAGGCATTGTATTGAAAGGGTTGCTACTAGGGTTTGATGCACTGTTAAGAGTATCTTGAATTGTGGAATATTGCTAGGGTTTGACAGAGGAATATATATCTTGAGCATAACTATTGAAAGGGTATGGTTGCAAAAGATAATGTCTTATGTTGTTACAAAGAGTAAGGGCACTATTCTGGAATATTCATCTGTCCATTAACTCATTGCCATTGAACCCATCTTTGTATTGCCACATTGCTGCCAGGGTTTGCAGGCTAAGGCTTGTATATGCTAAAAGGTTGAGTAATTATTGATAGTGTCGTTGTGCTCTTTAGAGTTATTATTGGTGCTAGTGTTGTTTGACTGAGTGAGCTTATGTTGTAGATGCCATGAACAACTGACAGGACAGAGTATTGTATGTTGTTGTAGCCCTTAAGTATTGCCATGTCTTGTCATGAGCATTGTGTAGGCTAAGCTTGTTTATAGCTACCATCTGATGTATGATGTTGAATGAGTATGTTGGGTCAGTCTCCTCGAGTACATATTGTTGCATAGTTTGATCTTGATGATAAGCAAAAAGAGAATGGTATGTATGGTTGCTATGATTGTAGTATAGTTGTATATTGAGTCAAAGCTTGTTAGCTAGGGTTTGATATATATGATGAATCAATGTTACTTGGGAGTGGTAGCGACATTTTCAGAAGCTCCCGGTTTGGGAGCGAATCTCGGAGCAATTTTTTAAAAATGTATATATTTTTTATATTTTTTAATTTTTGATACATATATGTCAACAAAAACATGTAGAATGATGAATTAGATATAAAAAACATAAAAAAAACATAGATTGATCATTGAACCATATCACATCAATCATCCAGAAGTTATAATCTTCATCAACCATGTCCACAAGTTAATAAAATACATATTACAACTGCAACATATTGAGTCTCGTGAATCATGATTCATCAAATTCAATCTTAAAGTTTCAACTTCAAGCTATCAAAATTGAAAATTCAATATATAACATTTATCATCATTGATCACCAAAGTTGTACTTGTAAACTAAGTTTAACCATTACAAGAAATAATATCTTAGATATTTCTAAGTCCTAACTTCTAACTGTTAACATGAAATGAAATGTTATAAAATGAAACATGAATAATGAAATGAAATGAAACAACTTTAGTCTTTCACGAAGCATCATATTCATAATTCACAATCATTAATGAGTTATAATTGCCAACTTCAAACTTCAAATTTTCATTGTCACAGTCATATATTGTTTACAAAAAATATCATTATGATATGAAAGAGTCAAGAGTCAAGAGTCAAGGGCTCAAGACTCAACAGTTATGAAAACTAATAGAAACTAGAAAAGACAAGTAAACTGTAAATCTACATGTGGCCCTTGCCATGAGAGTCTCCAGGAGTATAAGCAGGTTGTGGTGGTCTTCTAGGAGTCTCCCGCACAGACCGACGACCAGAACTAGAAGGCACATGCCCTCCATGTGAGGGTGTAGATGGAGGTGGTGACAACAAAGGAACAAGAGTCGGAACTCGAGCACTGCTACTGGATGGTGGAGGTGGAATGGACGCGGCAGAAGCATCATCTTCATCCCTTACAAGTTCCTCTTCCAGTTCTTCAATATGTACAATGCCATCCTCCAAATTGTCATCCTCTGGGTGATTGTCCCAAATTTTATATGTGGGATCCTCATGAGCCCGATCACAGTAATGACTCAACAACCTCAAGTTGTAGTGCACATAAACCAAGCTTTCTGCTCGGTTTTCATTGAGTCTGTTCCTTTTCACATTGTGTATGTAGCTGTAGGTGCTCCAACACCTCTCTGCAGAAGAAGTATTTACAACCTGTGAAAGAAATTTTTTTGCCAATTTTGGAAAAAGTCCCTGCCCGCCATATGTTTCCCACCATGTGAGAGTATCAAATCTATCTCTATCGTCCATTGCATGGAAGTTACCATACAAACCAGTGCCACTGAAATATCTGCCTATTTC
>APFE030809145.1:30993-41296 GCA_000404065.3 Pinus taeda
AAAATTTATAAATTTTTCCAAGGTCAAAATAAGTCAAATTTTGACATGGAAGTCAAGCAGAGAATCAAGGGTGATGTGGCAGAGCATGTTGGACCCACCTCATAAAGTTTCAGAAAGTCAAAGTCAAAGTCAAGTGCCAAAAGTCAAAGTCAAAGAGGCCCACGTGGAAATTCATAAGGCAATGGAATTTCACTTTGATTTAATTTTCGAATGTTGTAAAAGTTATAAGGTGGAAAGTATAAGGTTAAAATTAGTGAGTGGGCAGGGGACCCACCTCACCCCACCTTAGCCATCCGTATGAAGTCCGTACGTTGTCTCAACACTCATCAGTTTAAAATATACGCATGCCAAATCAGTTTAACGTTGGCAGTCAGCATAAACGTAAGTCAAATGGGCAGTCAACAGTTAACGTGGCAGTCAGTTTAACACAGCCAGCAAAGAGCAGTCCCAGCAGTCCGTATACAGCAATACGTGGGCAGGTATAACGTGGACAGCATGTTTAAACACAGGACAACTACAATATTTAACGTGGGCATGAACAGTTATCACGTGGGCAGCATATAACGTGGTTCAATCAGCAGTTATCTCCAGCATGTCAACAACACTTAACACATGTTTCTATTCCAGCATGTTTACAAAGGCAGCCACATGTTCATCTACAGCAAAACGTGGGCATGCACATCAGATTAAAAGACAGCCAATACGAATTTGTTACCAGCAGTTTAGATGTAGTTAGTACAACAGTTTGGAGACACATGGACAGTCATATCAGCCAATTGTCATTTCATTTTTTCATTGGGATCTTCACCTGATTGCCACTTGTCATTGGAATTTGCCTTGGGATCATCTCCCATTTTTTTATTTATATGAGCCTTGGGCTCTTATTGTAGAAGGATAGAACGAGCTATTGGGCTGGCGGAGACTCTGCCGGATTTTGTACTCAGCTTTCACATAAATAAATAAAAGTCTTTGGGGTTACTAGCTTCTCTTGTGGTGCATGCTTTGGTACATGAGGTATACCTGTGTCGTTGATATTCATTTGATTTTCATTTGCTATCTAGTTGTTTTTCTTTATGCATTTGCCTGAAGGCACTATTGTCTAGGGAGGAGAGATTTGCAGCTATCTCAAATCTCCTCTGGGCTTGGTATATTTTGTACACTTGTTGTAGCTTGTCCATTCTCGGTTGAATGACGAGCTCAACTTGGTCTCTATATGCCAAGTCTCTTTTGCACTAACAATTCGTTTGCAAATGTTTTCTGTGTTTTCAAGGGATAGGTTGCCAGCTCTATTGGAGGGCGAGAACTTCTTCGGCGGGAATAGTCACCTCCAAGGATATCAAGGGTCCCACAAGTTGTTCAAGCCAGCAATCTCATAAGACGTCAAAAAGATTTATTTAAGAGGGGGTTTCCTAAGCCCTTTGCTTGTTTTCTATCTTGAAAAAATCATCGCATATTTTATTCTTTCATTTGAAAGCATTTATCTTCATCATGAAAAATATAAAATAAAAAATTATTTTTGTTGCCAGATTCAGTTGTTTTCATGTTATAGCTTTTACCCTAAGATCTGAAGTTTTCAAGTCGAGATACGAATATGATATCTAGTTAATGGTTTATAACTCGTGGTGGTTTGATGCATTCATCTTTCTTAAATCTTCAGTTGCTGGATATCATGTGGGTCATTCTAAGAGCACTGTGATCTAGCTGATGACAAATGATTATTGTTCACGTTTCACGTTTCTATATCATTTAACAAGTAATCATCTTAATAATGATCTCTCAAGGCACTGGTCTGCTAACTAATCAAATCATTTTAGTGCTTATCTTAATTGTGTCTCGTGTCTCCTAACCAACTGGTCGACAGTTGGTCTTCATTATCTCTCAGGGTCTACCACCCTTAGCCGCGGGAGACAGACTTAAACGAAGGGATCGGGGATCAGAGTGACAGCCCCCGGTCTGAGCGTTGTCGTGCCAATCTGCGCGACAACAATACTCACTGTTAATTTTCGTTGAACCTACCACCTAACACCTTATTACCCAAGCAGATTACAATTTACTGAATAAATGCATGACTTATTTCTTACTATAATTAGCGGAAACAAAAATCAAAAGGGGAGGAGGATCTCAGTGACTGATTACTTGATGACTTTTAGATGACTCATGATATACATTTATTATATTTTTTGTTGATATTTTGACTCTTGAGAGTTGAGACTCAGACAGGACACAAAATTCAGGAATTGATTCACTATTTTGATATGTGATGTAGCACTAGACTTCATATACATATTATATATTAGCTTTCTTTACATGTTTATGTGGAAATGCATTTATTTGATATTATGGATACTCTAGATGTTAAAAAAATAAAAAAATAAATGAATAATTTTGTGTTTTTTTAATTTTGCAGACTTTTTGCCAACATTTTCAAAAAACTCCCGACTTTGACGAGTTTCTCAACTTTGGGACCCTTTCCAAATTAATCCCGACTTCGACTTTTTCCACATTGCAAAAAATGTCATTATGATATGAAAGATTCAAGGACTCAAGACTCAACAGTTATGAAAACTAATAGAAACTAGAAAAGGCAAGTAAACTGTAAATCTACATGTGGCCCTTTGCCACGAGAGTCTCCAGGAGTATAAGCAAGTCGTGGTGGTCTTCCAGGAGTCTCCCGCACAGACCGACAACCAGAACTAGAAAGCACATGCCCTCCACGTGAGGGTGTAGATGGAGGTGGCGACAGCAAAGGAAAAAGACTCGGAACTC
Source organism: Pinus taeda (assembly GCA_000404065.3). Lineage (NCBI taxonomy): Eukaryota > Viridiplantae > Streptophyta > Pinopsida > Pinales > Pinaceae > Pinus > Pinus taeda. Next base: position 33,760 of record APFE030809145.1, read on the forward strand.
GAGCACTGCTACTGGATGGTGGAGGTGGCATGGCTATTGCAGGTGCTTCATCTTCATCCCTTATAAGTTCCTCTTCCAGTTCTTCAAGATGTATAGTGCCATCCTCCAAATTGTCATCCTCTGGGTGATTGTCCCAAATTTTATATGTGGGATCCTCATAAGCCCGATCACAATAATGACTCAACAACCTCAAGTTGTAGTGCACATAAACCAAGCTTTCTGCTCGGTTTTCATTGAGTCTGTTTCTTTTCACATTATGTATGAAGTTGTAGGTGCTCCAACACCTCTGTGCAGAAGAAGTATTTAAAACCTATGAAAGAACTTTTTTTGCCAATTTTGGCAAAAGTCCCTGGCCGCCATATGTTTCCCACCATGTGAGAGAATCAAATCTATCTCTATCTTCCATTGCATAGAACTTACCAAACAAACTAGTGCCACTGAAGTGTTTGCCTATTTCAAGGCGCACAGTTGCACATTTCTCCCTGTCAGGTATCAACTTTTCTAATGCTTGCAAATATCCACTAGTTACATCTGCATCTAAATGGGGTTTGGTCCTAATCCCACCCTTTGGTGCAGATTGGCCCAACCAAGACGTAGAGTAGTATTTTGGCGTAAGGATATACGCCAAGCAATGTAGTGGAAGATTAAGTCTATTCCACCGTTCACACACACAACCGTGAATCAGTTTGTACAAGTCGGAATCTCTGTTATGAACAATATCTTTTATTTGCCCCAACATGGTATCCATCTGCTCATACACCTTGCCAATCACTGGTTTGTCTGTATCTGCAAACCGAATCATATGATAAATGGGCTTGGTGAAATCCAATACTTGCCTCACACTTGTCCAAAACTGACCATCAATAGCGGCCTCCTCCACCAGTTCAAAACCTCGCTTGTCAGCTGCATTTGTAGCCCTTTCCTTTAATACCTACCAATGTGGACATGATACCATGCTAGCCAATGACTCTCTTACCTTCAAAAGGCGCCTGAAGGTGAGGTAATAGCTACCAAATCTGGTCTTCGCAATCTTCAACAACTCCAATCTCGAGTGAATGCGGAAAAGGCCATGGGTATTGCTATGATTTGTAATAAATTTTATCATTTGTTTGTCTTTCTTGTACAAATCACCAATCCATTTGTATTGTGCATTTTTGTTCTTGACAACATCATGCATCAGAAGGTTCAATGTGTGAACCAAACATCCAAACCAAAATATGTTGGGGTATTTATCCTCAATAATTGCTCTCGCTGCCTTACAATTAGGAGTATTATCAGTGATGACTTGGATGACATTGTATGGCCCAATACGGTCAATTGTTTCAAGTAATGCTTTTGCAATGTTGATGGCGGTCCTGAACTTGTCTGAGTAATCATGTGCAGTTAGAAAGATGGCACCACTAACAGACATAGCAAGAACACTTATCAATGGCTCGCCTTTTACATTTGTCCATCCATCAGATACAATGGACACCCCATGGTCAGTCAAGAACTTGTCATTCTATTCAAAGAATGTGATATTTTTGCTTTTTCATGATCAAGTCCAACGATTTTTGCCTTGTCATACCCAGGGCTCTTGTATCCTTTAGGGGCATCATTTATGGCAGAAACCGTTTCGTGCCAATAAGGTGAGCGAAGAACATTGAATGGTATCCCACATGCATAGAGAAACTTGTAAACCTTTGAATCCACATCACTCCTACACCCCTCATCAAGGAAATCTGATATGGTTCTACGCCTTAAAGCTGATGACCCTGTGCCTCCATATCCACTTCCTTGGGAGGATGCTGAAGGAGCTCTTTGTGCTTGTGATTGTGAGCTTGGTTCAAAGAAACCCCTTGATTTTTTAGATTTGTATTGGGCTTCCTCCTCTTCCCTTATGTATTTGGCTCCATCCGCTGCTGACACCGCTGGACAAGTTTTGATTCCTATTTGTTTATCTCCATCCCATGGCCTTTTCCCGCAGAGGTGTTTTTTGGCACGGGTGTATGAACCTATATAATTATTGTTGCAATGGGGGCAATGAAATTTAGTGGTTCTACCCCCTCTCCCTGCTTCAGGCCTGTTAACATATTTCCACAATGGGGTTTGGTCTTGTTTAGTTTTTTGAAAGTCATGTTCACCCTCCTCCAGCTCCTCCTAACCGGGGTTTTCAGCAAATCCACTTTCTCCAGCTTCTTCACCCCCCCTTCATTTTGGCCCCTCCGTTTCCTACTCTCCATCACCATAATAACCATAAAAGGGACCAAGAAGAGGAAAATGCCAAGAAATATAGCCAGGTCCATGATGTTTGATATTTGTAGGCTTCTGAATCTGCAAAATTTAATGGGAATGGGAATATGAATGAGAAAATTAATTTAATTTATTTAGATTAATTAATTTAATTTATTAATTTAATTTAGATTCATGATTTTTTAACTAAATAAAGTTAATAAACTAAACTAATCTAAATTAAACTAACTAAACTAAACTAAATTATTACCTAACTAAGGTTTAAAATACTAAATTACTAAGTTACTAACCTCTTTACTGGCTTGCTCCTTGCTCCTCAGTGCTTGCTCCTCGCTTCTCCTCGCTCCTTTGCTCTTGCTCTTCAACTTCTACTCAACTCATTCAAGTGATAATGAAATTTCTTTTGCCCCAATGTGATTCAAAAACATAATTTTTTTTTTAAATTAAATTTTTTTTCGCGTCCGCGATTTTTTTTTTTCGCGTGGAATGCTCCCGGCGTCGCTCGAATTGCTCCCGAAGCGAAAATTTAACGCTCGAGAGCGATCACTCCCGAGATGTAATTTTCGCTCCAAGAACGACGATCCTGAATTTGGCAGGGAGCGCAAATTTTTTTTATCGGGACCCTGCTCCTGCCCGGAGCGCGAATTGGGAGCGAGTTCAAGTGGGGGGAGCGCTCCCCCGCAACTCTGTGATGAACAAAAGTATCGTGATTTGATAGGTTGATGTAACTTGAGCAGAGTTGTTGTGGCAGTAGACTTGATAGAGTTTTTGTCCTTTGAGCAAATGCAAAACAACAATGTTGTTGATACCAGTGTTTGAGCAGCGTGTTCAGTATAATCTGTCTTATTCTCTATCTTCAAGGTGGCAGGGTGGTGCAAGGCAGAGATTGGAATCTCCTTCAAGTTGGACCTTGAGAACACTTCAGGGCGACAGGGTGGTGCTAGAGCAAGTTGGAGCCTGTGCAGGGTGTTGGAGCATCTTTCCAGTTGGAGCTAGTAAATTAGGGTATTGGAGTGTCCTTCCAATTGGAGCTAATAAATTAGGGCATTGGAGCATCCTTTCAGTTAGCGTTGGTAAATTAGGGTGTTGGAGCATCCTTCTAGTTGACGTTGATAAATCAAGGGGTTGGAGCCTCCTTCCAGTGGTTGTTGGAGAATCTTGGAAGTTGGAGCTTCTTGTTGATGTAATCATTAAAGACTTATATTAAAAGTGTTCTGTGGTTTTTCTCCAGGAAGCGTTTCGAGCTAAAACATTTGTTTTGTATTGTCTTGATGTTGTGCATTGTTGAATGGTGCCACTGATTTATGTTTTGACCTAATGCTCTGTGAAGTTAAAATTAACTAATTTAAGTGAAATATTGATTCATCGCCCTCTCAGTGTTTCCAACAACCCTAAGTCCTATTTTCCTATTCAGATGAATGCCCTATTTTGCTATAAAGTTGCTCAAAGTTTGTTTTGTTGATGGCCAAATTGATAGAGAGCACACAAAATGACCTTTGCTTTTGATGGACTTTCAAACTGTAAAGTGACCAATTGTTTGGTTGCCATAGGTTTTAGTCTTTAAAATGCTTGTTTGTAGCAGGGTTGCGGGGGAGCGTCTCCCCCCCGCCCCTCGCTTCCCCACTCCCAATTGAGCGCGCTCCCGACAAAAAAAACGCTCCTTGGTTTTGTTAGAGCGTTTTAGGGAGTGTTGGCTCCTTGACTGCTCCTGTACGCTCCATGAGTGTTTTTTCAAAGGGGGAGCGATTGGGGAGTGATCGCTCCCAACTGCTCCCCCTCTGAAAAAACGCTCCCATCCGGTGAAAAAAAAGGCCGAGAGGGAGGGCGTTGGTTGGCGGCCGAGAGGGAGGGCGATGGTTGGCAGCCGAGAGGAGAGAGGAAAGGGAGGGAAGGGGGGGGGGGGGAATAATAACTTCTCTGTACGAATACAATATATAATAAATATATAAAATGATAATAAGCAAAATCATTATTAGGTTAAGTAGTAAATTAGGTTGAAGAGGCATGGTCTAATTGAGACATGACTCTCCATGAAGAGACCACTTGCCCTGATATATAAGCAAGCCCTCGTCTCATTGTAAATTCAATTCTTTATTCTTATTCATATATTTAATTATAAATTATTTATATCTCATGGAATATCTTGAATATTCCCAAGTCTTTGGAGTAATTAATTGTAGAAAGACTTTGTTCGCTTCATTTGGTATCAGAGCAGTTCGGTCCTCTAGGTTGGCTTAACCAGTGCAACAAAGCCCATCTTCGTCCATTAGTCTTTGGTTATGACTCTTCATCAAATTTATTGTTGATGCAAAGTTCAGCGTTTCACTAGATAATTTGGGGTTTCTCCTCTCGCCTACCAGGCCTTTGGCTATAAATTATAACAAAAAATTAATAAAAAGATTTTTAAATTTAAAAAAAAAGTCATATAAAAAAAAGAGATTAAAAACATATTAGAAAAAAAATATTATTCAAAAAAATAAAAAAATAAAAATAAAATAAGTGCATAATAAAGACAAGAGGGAATCTTTCCAAGTATATTTAAACTTTTTACGTGGAGAAGCCTGTGGTTTTAAAAACAACCCATGGTAATTGCCCATGGTATTTTAAAAAGTTAAAAAAAACAAAAACAAAAATCAAAAGGAATACATTTTACTTTTTAGGTGGAGAACATTTTTAACAGATGTTTTAAAAACAACCTGTTGACCACTACGTGTCAACTTCCCATAGCAGTACACCCCCTTTTTTCGCAAAAGGGATAGCGCTTAATCGACATGTCCGTGCCATTCGACAGTGATCATCGACTTGATCATATTATGTTGTAAACCTAGTCTGCATGTGTGAATTGTAAATAATCTTGGCAGAGTTGAGTCATGTATGTAAATTGCCTAGGTGGACCTAATTTTCTAGTGATAATCTACGTTCCGGAAGGTTTTTGTCTCACCGATCCAGGATCGGCAGAGTTTTCCTTCAACCTGACCCCAAAGCCGGAATGAATTTTGTCATTAGAATCTTAGGAGAATCCTAGTGCGTTGATCTGCTAGATTATAGTTGTGTCGCAGAACTGGGTGGTCTATGAGAGTCTATGTCAAATGGGTTTTCCCCCTTCGGATGTAAAATTTTAAAGTCGTGATGTAAAGTGTCTTGAGGGTTAGGAAATGTTTTAATCCCCTCAGAGGTCCTAAGTCCTAAGTCCTAGGTCTTAGGTGATTTTCCAAAGGCTAAGTTCGAGGATCCATTTAAAAACAAAAATTAAAAAAAAAACAATGGAAAAATAAAAAAACAATAAAAAATAAAAGATATAAATAATTTGAATAAAAAGTAAAAAATAAATATAAAAAAATAAAAATATTAAAATAAAAAAAATAAAAAGAAATAAAATAATAATTAAAATTAAAAATTAAGTGAAATTTTGAGAAAACAAATACAAAATTTTAATTTTTAATTTATTAAAATTTCAACAGATAAGATTAGAAGATATCTTGATCTTCATCAGCAGTTGAGATCATTTTGACATGGATCACTCGAACTAGCCGTTGGAAATTTTTCCTTTAAATAGGGTGTTAGGGGTCATTTGAGATCAGATTAGATCTGAGACTGGTGCTAAAGAAAGCTCTCTTGTAGTCATTTTTTGTGCAATAAAGAAAGACTTTGGGGTTAAAAATCTTGTTGGTGTTACTCTTTTGAAAGTGCTGTAAGATGACTTATTTTTCTGCATAATTTTATTTTCAACCATTGATAATAGCTAGATGAAGATTGATTTAGGCACAGGTATCTTGTCTGATCTTTGGGGTTTGAATGATAGTTTAGATTCTGAAATATAATGGCAAGTATCTCCATTTGATCTGGATTTCTCTATCATTTTTCCCTCTATGTTAATGGTTGATTTTAAGCTATGCAGGAAATCTTAGTTTTGAGTTTACCGGGCGTTAGGGGAAGTTCTCGGCTAAATCAGCCAACTCCCGGATTGCGTTTTCTGAAAGAGCCCAGCCAGTTTTAATTTCGGGCTTATCATTTAAATTTTTCTTATGAATGCAAGAAGGGTTTTCTGAAGTATCTCACATTAAAATTAAATTATGAGAATATTACTGTGGATTATTAACAAATCTGGCTGCTTAAGAGTCAAAAATCTGTAAATATTGTAAATTGTTTAGCTGGTTTTAGGGTTTTCAGTTTATTTTTGGCACATTTTACTTCTGGGTTTTTTTTGTTTTTACAGGTTGCAGGTACAGATTTTAAAAATTTTGTGGGGTTTTCACAATCTAAAGCAGCTGATTCAAAATTTCAAGATTCCTGATAAATTTTAAAAGGGTTTTCCGGCCATTTGTTTTCTTATCAGTTTCTTTAGATTTGTTGTCTACAGGGTTCATTTTTATTACAGAAAAAATTTCGAATTTTTCTGTGGACAATCCGATTTTACCTGTGGCTCCCATACCCTATCCTCTACGTGCTGCCATCTCTCAATTGCTACCAGAACCTGCAAACAAGTGGCTGCCTCTTGCAAACACCAGATCAAAGCAACATTTTATCCCAAGCATTTTTCATTCTCTCTGCAACTCCTCATTTGCTGCAAACTCCTTCACGCTGCCTCTTCCACGTTCAACCTGCAGCCAATATTTTCCTCACACTAGAGCATTCCTCCAAACCCTTTGTAGTTCCCGCTTCCTGGCCCGTGTGAGTCTTCATCTGGCTCTCTGCTCCCTCAATCTGCATAGCCCCGCTTTCCTCTCTGCGTATTGCCTCACTCGCGTTCTTATCCCTCGTGCTCTCTTTACCAGCGCTGTCCTCTTTCCTCATCCACGCAGCTGCCATTACCCATTCGCTCTCCACGCTGCGGCTACACCTTTGCTGCCTGCAAAACACTTCAAAACTACTCAGTTTTCTGTCCACGCGATCGCTCGACCTCCAACCTGCAAAAAAAAAAAAGGCATGCCTTCCTCCATCTCTCCTGCGTAAACTTCTCCACCTTTGCTGCAAGCCCGTCGAGCTACCATTCCGCAGCTGCCATCACAAAAAAAAAAAAAAAACAAACAAACAAACAAAAAAACGACAGCAATACACATTCAATTTTTTTTTTTGTGAAGAATGGGTACGATTAATTCTTAGCGTATTCATAGGTTTCATTTGAATTTCGATTTAGTGATAGATATTATTTGGGTCTTGTTTATTGTTCACATTAGCTCTTTTTTTTTAATTAAATTTTAGTTTAGATTTTCCTTTGGTTTTAAATTTAGATTTGAGTTTTTTTAGATATTAATTTTCAGTTTATTTATTTAAGTTATGTGTATATTAAGTTTAGGATTTTATA